>REGO01000046.1:577679-609168 GCA_010120015.1 Rhombomys opimus | reverse complement strand
GTCTCTATTTTTGCCCATTGGGGCCCCTAATCTTTTATCACGTTCTGTTTCTGACATGCTGTCCTGTACCTCTTCCCACACTCGCCGACCAGTCTTAATAAGCAAAAGAAAAAGAACAAAGGCTACAATTACAGCAGGGACGGCGGTAAGCGCTCCAGCTGGCTGGGGTGAAAGATGGAATAGATCAAGGCCAAGCATGCTTCTCAGAACTCACCCAAATGCTGCAGTTCTGAATCCTCCCCGCGAACGGGTGGTCTCCTCAGCATCTAGCGATGGTAGGCTCCCAGCTTCCCGGGTTTCAGGCACCAGATGTAAACGCCCGCGTAACCGTCTCGCCAGCAAGAAGGCACATGGACGACAGGATCCTTCTGCAGCAGGCTTTATTACAGACAATGAAAGGAGGAAGACCCCCAGCCCCAAGATGGCGCTGCTTAAATAAGCCCCTACCGCACTTATGTGACGTGGAGTGACGTGTCATACCCTGATTGACTGCTTACTCGTACCCGTCTGACGGCCCGGGGTGGGGCAGTGGCTTGGCGCGCTTTTGCGACCTGCACATGTGCTCTCAGAGGCTGTTACCAGTATAGAGACTGGATGCCGGCGCCATCTTGTAATGGCGTCTGAACCTCGGCTCTCTACAATTTTGGACAAATATTTTATGACAAGAATTCCTAACTTTTTCCTGGTCACCCATGGACCAGGGTGATACCTCTGTTTTCTGGTAATATGAAAGCATAAAAAAGTTGCTTTCAGCTTAGAGATGATGTTATGGCTTCAGGGTAAACACCTTAGGAAAAGGACACAGAGTGCTCTTCTCTTTAAGGCTAAACATTCACTAAATATGTGTGTAGAGAAAAAAAAAAACTCGAAGGGTTGTAGTTAAGATGGAGAACTTTAGATGAGGTTGAAGGAAGGAAAACTGGGTCAAGGTCATGGACATCAATTTAAGAAAGACAGATTTGTGGGACTCCTAACAGTGGGAGTGGGGTTGTTTCTGACTCTTTTGCCTGCTCTTGGGACTCTTTTCCTTCTTCTTGTCTGCCTTGACCAGCCTTAATATGAGGGAATGTACCTAGTCTTATTGTATCTTGTTATGTCGTGTTCAGTTGATATTGTTGGGAGGCCTTCTCTTTGCTGAAGGAAAATGGAGGAGCAGTGGATCTTTGGGAAAGGAGAGGTGGAGAAATGACTGGGAGGAGTGGAGGCTGTGGTTGGGTATATTGTATGAAGAAGAGTAAATAAAAAGAAAAAAAACAAGCCAGATTTTAATATGAAAGATTATGGAAATTATTGTATGTTAGCAGAGAAATGATGTTATCTGAAGCAATATGGTGGGTTGACAACAGTTCTGGGAGAGTGAAATATAACAAGAGCAGGAACATGAAGACCAGTGAGAATTCTACTCAAAAAATACTAAAGCAAATAAGAGAAATGATGCTAGTTGACATTGCATTGGAAGTAGTGTTCAAATTCTGTGTATTTTCGAGTCACTTCAGTAGGAATTTGATTAATAACTGTTAGGACTACAGGATTCTCAGTTTGGGAGCATCTGAATGATGTTTGAGCCGAGGACTGGATGAATACAGAAAAAATATAGGGTTTAACATCAAAATAGATTCTGGTTACGCTGTGTTGTTAGATTTGGTGTGATTAGTTTTCAGTGTAAATATAGGTATAAAGTTTTGCAGAGTATTTCAAGGACAGAAGCATTGTTGGTGGATTGCTTATAGGGTTCCTCAGTGTTGGAGATCAAAGACAACCAACAAATTAATCTGAGGAAGAGTCATAAGAAAGACAAAGCTCAAACAAGGCAACTGTTCTATCTTTTAAAAGTTACATTTTTCATAATTTAGTGAGTTCTGTTGGGGGAAGGTATATTTCATTCCACAACACACTAATTCCAATTAGTGTAAATACATGCTAGGAAATATACAATCAAGGAAAAAAAAAAAGACACTGGGTCTGATGGTACTGGCCTGAAACCCTAGAACTTGAAAAAAGGAGACAAGAAGATCAGAAATTTATTGTCATCATTACATATGTTGGGAGTTCAAGGCCAGCCTGAGTTAAATTGGATTCCACCTCAAAAAAAAAAAAAAAAGAAAAGAAAAGAAATAAACATAGAGTATAATCAATGTTTATAAAATTTCCTTATCTGTGCTTATTTAAACTGTTTCAACCATGACCTTTTTACTCTCATCACTCAGTTCACATTGCTTTTAAACAAAATTGACCATTATCTCCATCAAATTAAGTCCAATTGTTATTTTGAGTTTTCATTTTAATAGGATAACATTTGACAGAAGCAATCATTTTTTACTCCCTCCAGAAATAAAAAAACTATAATAAATTAAAAACCTTTTACTTTGGGCCAGCAAGATAGCTCAATGGATAAACCTGACAACCTAAATTTGATCTTCAGAAACCACAGGTCTCATCAGGAGTGGATGCATTGTCTTCCTCTGTGGCCTGGTAAAGCTGCTGCCCCCTCAGGGGGAGGTGATCAAAGAGCGGGCCAATCAGTTTATGTCAGAGACAGTCCCTTTTCCCATTACTATGGAACCCACATGGATATTGAGATGCCATGGGCTACATCTGTGCAGGGGTTCTAGGTTATCTCCATCAATGGTTCTTGGTTGGAGTATCAGTCTCAGAAAAGATCCCTGTGCCTGGAATTTTTGGTTTTGTTGCTCTCCTTGTGGAGGTCCTGTCCCCTCCGGGTCTTCTATCTCCCCCTTCTTTCATAACATTCCCTGAACTCCTCCCAAAGTTTGGCTATAAGTCTCAGCATGCATTCTGATTTCTAACAGTTACTGACAAAATAAGATACAGTACTCTGAAATTTAATTTATAGCTAATGATGTGAAAAGACTAGGGTAGAAATTAATGGAATGAATAAAAAGATCAGTATTAAAATCAATAAAAGAGATGATTCATTGAAAGAATAAAGAAGATTGACAAACTCTTAGTCAAACAGGACAAAAAGTTAAACCAGAGAAGACATAAATAAATAAAATGAAAGATGGAAAAGAAGATATTACAACAGACTCAGTAGAATCCAGTGGATTATTAAGGCATACTTGAAATTTGTTTTATAAATTGAAAAATATAGAAAAAATAAATGTACCTCTAGACACATATGACCTACTACCCCTAAACCAAGAACCTATAAGCATCCTAAGCATATCTATAACACATAATGATAATAAAGTTTTCTTTCTGAGAAAATCTCAAGCCCAATGAATCTGCAGCTCAGTTCTACTGGATTCTTAATAAGACCTCATACCAATACTTCTAAAGTTACTACAACCATCAGAAATGTAAGAAATGCTGGCAGACTCTGTTTATAAAACAAATACTGCACCGAACAAGAATACAACAGATGAAAAGACAGGGTATGGTGGCCCATGCCTTTAATCTTAAAGTTGGGAGATTTAGACAGATAGATGTCTATTAAAATTAAGGCTAGCCTGGTCTTATAGTGAGTTCTAGGTGAGACTTTGTCTCAAACAAACAAACAAACAAACAACAAACAAACAAACAACATACAGAAGCTCAATCTTTCTGATGAATATGGATATAAAAATTCTCAATCAAATACTTGCCAGTCATATTCAACTATATCTAATAAAGATCATTCCATTTGTTTGTTTGTTTGTTTGTTTGCTTTTGTTTTTCAAGACAGGATCTCTCTGTGGGTAGCCCTGTCTATCCTGGAACTAACTCTGTAGATCAGTCTGGCCTCAAATCCACAGAGATCCACCTATCTCTGCCTCTCTTTAGTGCTGGTATTAAAGGCATGGGCAAAAGCATCATTCTTTGTTATGATTTTTTTATTGCCTGAGTAGAAGTTGTCTGTCCAATGTACTTTAATTGGTGGATACTATGTTTCAGTGTTCCCTGGTTCTATGACACTGTAGGGGTGGAAACATAGACACTGCTTAAAAAAAAAGAAGTGAAACTGGAGCTGGGGATACAGCTCAGTGGTAATTTGCCTTGCAAGGCTCCTCGGTTGGATTTGGGGAACATGGGCAAACAAAACAACCCAAAGCATTGAACTGTCTCAGATGATGGAATAATATTTAGTTATTTATTTTACAATTAAATTGAACTCATTTCAGTTCACTAAAATTTGAAAGCATAGGCTTATTAATGAATAATTAGAATAGGCCCCTCTCAGGCATGATAAAAGCATTGCTGTATTTCAGTCTCCGACTAGTTTCTTCACTTTGTAAACTTTCTGTTAAAGCCAAGGGCTGTGGACTACAGTTTGTTTTCTTCAACATCAAATATTAAAGCCTTAATCCCATTTTTCGCTGATATAAATGTATAAATATTTGGAGATGGGGCCTTTAAATGGGTGATGATGGTAAAAATAAAGCCAGTAGACCAGGCCTTAATCCAATCTGATGTTTTTAAAGAAAAAAGAGACTAATCCATAAGAAAAATACAAAGGAAGATGTTACACAGAGGGGCAATTCATGACTCAGCAAGAGGAGGGGCATCCACAAGGGGAGGCCAATGACAGAACCTTTCTTGGCTCTTAGTAGGAACTAACACATCCTTCTAACCTTCAACAGAAAGGAAAGCCAACAACAAACAAAACAAAACAAAACAAAACAAAACAAAACAAAACACCAAAATCTTCTGTTTAAGCCACATGGCTGGTACTTTGTTATGGCAGTCCAATCAAATGAACACACCAACAATGATACAGAGACACCTTCCCCCTCCTCTACTTTCTGAGTGACTTTTTATAAAATTTTTCTTCTTTTTTTTTCTTCTCCTTTCACAGATTACATCCCCATTACAGTTTTCCTTCCTCCACTCCTCCCAGTTCCTCTCCCTGCTTCCACTCTCAATGATACCAACTCCTCCTCTCTCCTTCCCCCTCCCAAGACCAGGCCTCCTAGAGATACCATTGAACATGAACTTAAAAAATACAATAAGTCTGGGTATAACCCCCCATTATTAGGGCTGGTGAGGCAACCCAGTAGAAGGAAAAGGGTCCCCAAACCAGACAAAAGAGACAGAGACAGCCCCAGATCCCACTGTTAAGAGTCCCATAAGAACAGCAAGCTACACAACCAGAAGGAATATGCCAGAGAGCCTATCTCAGATCCAAATAGGCTCCACATTTGTCACTTCAGTTTCTGTGAGCCTCTATGAGCTCTGCTCAGTTGGTTCTGTGAGCCATGTTCTGAAGGTGTCCTTGACCCCTCTGGCTCTACAATCTTTCCTCCTATTCTTCTGAATCACTTCTCTGGCTTGACCTAGTGTTTGGCTGCGGGTCTCTGCATCTTTAGTGGTTGGATTACACCCCTCTGATGACAGTTGTGCTATGGTACCAGATCTGTGAGTATGGCAGAATATCATTAGGAAGCATTCATTGACTTCTTTCTGCCAGTCATGTTTAGTTCTGTTTTGGATCTCTGCCTCTGGTTTCTGGACATTCAAACAGTCTCAGGCATGGGATCTCTGTCTTGGCATAGCTCACCAGTTGGGCCAGTCATGAGTTGCCCACTCCCACAAGCTATTTTCCACAATTGTCCAAGGTGGTAGGAGTGCAAACTAGTATAGATACTATAGAAATCAGTATGGTAGATCCTCAGAGAATTGGGGTTCAATCTACTTCGAAACCCAGCTATAGAACTCTTGGTCATATACCCAAAGGATGCTCCACCCACCTTGAAGGTAGGACATATTGTAGGTCAAAGGTTTTTGTGGCTGGGTTGATAACTCAGCTCCACTGCCCAGAGGCTTGCCTGGTTACAGAGATGGCCAGTTCAGGCTCTGTATCCCACATTACTAGGAGACTTCCTTAGGGTCACTGTCATAGATTACAGGGAGGATTCACTTCACTAGATTTCTCCTTCATCCCAAAATACACCCCCCCCATTCTGGTCATCTTTCCCAGTGCTCTCTCCCTCTATCTCTCCAATCTCTACCTGATCCCTCCTGTTTCCACCCCCACCCATCCCCAGACCACTTGCAAAATCTATTCTATTTCTTTTTCCCAGGGTTTTCCATGTGTCCCTGCTTAGAATGTAAGCTTTTATTACTTAGCCTCTTTAGGTCTGTGGATTGTAGCATGATTGTCCTTTAATTAACAGCCAATGTCCAAAAAGTGAATACATTCCATGTTGTCTTTCTGGGTGTGTGTTACTTCATAGAAAATCTTTTCTAGTTCTGTCTTTGGATTGATTCCATTGATCAACCTGTCTGTTTTTATGCCAATACCATATGGTTTTGTTACTATATCTCAGTAATATATCTTGAAATCAAGGTTGGTGATATTTCCAGATGTTCTTTTATTGTACAAGATTGTTTTTAGCTATCATGGGATTTTTGGGTTTATTAATGAAATTGAGAATTGTCTTTGAAGGTCTATAAAATTGTTTTGGATTTTTGATAAAGATTTCACTGCATCTGTAGATTGCGTTTAGTAGGATGACCAATATTAGTATGTTACTCTTACCAATCCATGAACAACCATCTTTCTATCTTTTTGTATCTTCTTCAATTTCTTTCTTCAAAGATCTGTCATTTTTATCATACAAGTCTTTAATTTGCTTTGTTAGAGTTAGCCCAAGATATTTTCTATTATTTGTGGCTATTGTAAAGGTGTTGTTTCCCAGATTACTTTCTTAGCCTGTTTATCATTCGTATATGGAAGGACTACTGACACTTTTTTTTTTTGAGGAGCTGTAGGAGTTCCCTGGTAGAATTTTGGGGGTTGCTTACATGTACTATCATATCATCTTCAAATAGCAATACTTTGACATCTTCCTTTCCAATTGGTATTCTTTTGATTTCCTTTAGCTGTCTTATTGCTCTAGCTAAAACTTCAGTCACTATATCAGATAGATATGGAGAGTGGACAGCCTTATCTTGTTCCTGATTTTAGTGAAATTAAATCTTTGAGTTTCTCTCCATTTAATTTGAGGTTGGTTATCTGCTTGCTGTAAATTGCCTTTATTCTATTTAGGTGTGTTCTTTGTATTCCTAATTTATCCAAAACTGTCATTATGAAGGGGTGTTAGATTTTTTTTTTTGTCAAAGTCTTTTTCAGCATTTAGTGAGATGATCATATGGTTTTTCTTTTTTAGTTTGTTTATATGGTGAATTACATTTATGGATTTTTGTATATTGAACCACTCCTGCATCTCCGGGATGAAGTCTACTTGATCATGGTGGATGATCTTCTTGATATGGTCTTAGATTCAGTTTGCAAGTATTTCATTGAATATTTTTGCATCAATGATCATGTTGTTTGTCAGCATCCAAGAGAGATGCACTCTTCATTGCACACCTGGATTGCAGATCCTCCCCTTCATGTACTTGTCCCACAGCAGCTCAGTCTTGCATTCTCACCAGTGTCCTTTACCATAAAACAGAGCAGTTATTTTTATTTATTATTATTATTATTATTTGCCAATGAAACATGCAAGAGCTTGTCGGCTCTACTACATGCATCTCAGTTGCAGTGCACTGCCCAGGTGTCTCCTGGTGAAGCAACCTTCCTCACAAAAATGCTTCTAATGGGTGCCCAAGGAAGAAAGTTCCATAACTTGTTATATCACATATGAGTTATATAATAATATATACAATGTGTGTTATGCAATAGCTATTATTCTGCTGTCTTTTCTGGGTAGTAAATGCTTCTTAATGCAGATGACGACATCTTTGTTTTAAAAGTGGTACTGATATTCCTTTCCTGAGGAGTTGTATGACTGGGAGTTTGCTTGGTTTCTATAACAAAATACCACAAATATAGTGGATTTGAACAGCATTAATTATCTTACAGACTTTCTGCTAGGGCTGCTTGTAGGTGGGTCTGCTGCTCCAAAGATACAGTTCTGTGAGTCACCACTCAAGCTGGACTGGGCTGTATGGTGATGCAACTGCCTTTGAGTCACTCGTGTTTCCATAAGTAACCACTTGCCCACGCTCCTGCAAGCAAATTCAGTAAAACCATTTGTTCACCAAGCTAGACTCAGGTGGTGTTACTTCTTTTGTCGTTGCTTACCTCATTTGGGGGGGAGGGTAGACATTTGCTCATGTCTTCCTAGGAAAGGTCTGAACAATGTTTAGTTCCTTCCATAGTTCATGGCTCTTGACCCTAAAAATCTTATCACCATTACCTGAGCTTCTGTGGACTGGTGATCTCTGGCTCTCCTGAACCCCTTTCCCTTCAATGACAAGATGGTATACCAATATTATATACATGTGAATTACACAGAATCCAAAAAACTTTATTTAACTACTATCTATTGGGGAGCCATTATTCTTTCTACAGTGGTATTAGTTAGGGTTACAGTGCTATGAAAAAAATACCACGACCAAGGAAACTTTTAAAAGCAAACATTCAATTGGCCTTCTATAGTTTTAGAGGGATAGAGTCAACGATGTTGGAATAAAAGTATGGTGCCAGGAACCACTGAGAGCATACATATTGATCCAAACCTATGAGCTTGATAGATAATTAGATAGAGCTAGCTAGCTAGAGATACCTAGATAAAGATAGATGATAAATAGATATATAGATGGATGGATAGATAGATAGATAACATTGGGGATGGTCTCAGTATTTGGAAACATCTAAGCCAGTCTCATGTGACTCCCCTCCTACTCCTTCTCCGAAAATTCTACCGACTGTGGACCAAGCTTTCAAATAAATATACCTATGGAATCATTCTCATTCAAGCCACTGCAAGGAGTCTGTAAGGGGGAAATATTTACCAGTTGAAACATTTTAACTTAAAGAAAAGTTGGTACAAATGTACTTTTCTGAATTAACTGTGAAAACTAACCTTACTCCTGAGACATTCATATATGGTTTTGCAGTGAAATATTCTCCTACGTCTATACAACATAGTCATATAAATCATGGCATTAATATTAATTTAATGCTGCTATAGAACCTGCATTCATGTTCTCTGAAATGCTTTCCTAATGTCTTGCATTTTGTTTTGTCCTGCCCTCAAGATCAGTTATGTGAAAATTATCAGATCTTGATCCTGTTTATCATGAATCTTCAGTCTCCACTTTCTGGTAGATTCTTTTGATGACCAATGGCTCTGATGTTTGACAGAAAGTCTTTGAAATTGAGTTTGATTGTGCCATGTGATTAGATCTTTGTAGTATGGCTTTGGTGTTATACTCTGTTTTTATTATGGACTTCCCAAACCCACTTATGTGACACAACACAGAAATACGCACCCACACATTCATTTTCTGTAGTTTAATATCTTGTGAAATAGTGAAGTAAATAGGTCAAATAGCATTTTATAGCATTATGAGTAGAGTTTTTTTTTCCTCATGAACCTCCACTCTTTGAGAAGTGCCATTGTATTCTTTTTGATGGGTAGAGGCTGGGCAGCTTTAATCCACAGGCTCGTCTTCCAGTTACTGCGTAGGATTTCTCTACATTAAAGCTTATATTTGAAAATGTTGTTACTGGTTTATCTTCTTTCTGGACACTTGGCTCTAGAGTACTTTTTCTTCTAATGCATATTTTTGGTGACTTCTTTCTTTCTTTTCTTCTTTCCTCCCTCCCTCCCTCCCTCCCTCCCTCCCTCCTTTCCTCCCTCCCTCCTTCCCTCTCTCCCCTCCTTCCCCTCCTTCCTTCCTTCCTTCCTTCCTTCCTTCCTTCCTTCCTTCCTTCCTTCCTTCCTTTCTTCTTTCTTTTTTCTTTCTTTCTTTTCAGTTTTCCACGACAGGGCTTCTTTGTGTAGCCTTGGGTGCCCTGGACTTGCTTTGTAGGCGAGGCTCACATCGATTTGCCTGCCTCTGCCTCAGAATGCTGGGATTACAGGTATGCACCACAACACCCGGCTTTTCTGTAATCTCTTAACTGTTTTTCTTTGCTTTTGTGTTTATTGCTATGTTCTGCAGCCACTTCTCAGTGCCTTCAAGTCAGTGTACTCTAAATCTTGCTCTTACTGTATTATATAAACTCTATAATGGTACAAGTTTAGATTTTTTGTTAGGTTTTTTAACCCAATCATGTCTTGTCTTTTTAATTCTGTGTTCTACAGTCCTGGTTTTGAGGAATTGTTTTTCTTGACACTTGCTATTGTGTGCTTATTTAGTAGTAGTATTAATTTGGGGAACAGCTACCTCTATTTCTTGTGTTGGTTTTCTAAATTGTGTTTATATTAATTGTCCTTTTGATGATAATTTCCATTCTTTGTTTATTCATTATGCTTATTTGTAGGGAGTGAATTATAATATGCCATGATTGTTGAGACTCCTCATGTCTTGCTTTGGCAGTTGTACCCACACAGATTAATCCTTTGCTTTTGTTCTTTATTTCTGCTGAAATAATCAAAGAATAATTTCCTTTACTTCTCCATTTCCTACCATCCTACTTCCATTCTTTCTCCCTTTAGCTTTCTCTTGCCAAGTTCCTGGTTCATTTTGAACACTGTAAAGTGACAGCAATGTGGAAGTCATTCCCTGGGTAAACGTTTTAAGTGCCTTAGGGTGTTCTATTTATTTATTTATTATTCCTTTATTGCAAAATTGAAGAAGCCTTTTGTCTAAAATTTATTTCCTGAGTAGCTGTTTGCCATCTAGTGGACAAGCCAAATGCTGCTTCACTTGTAGATCAGGGAACTCTGTAGAAGACTGCGAGTGACCAGAGGTGCCATCTGCCAATGTACACCAGAGCAATTTAAAATAATCTCTGTTTTGATCACTCCTCATAGACTGACATTAAAGACACATAACTTTGTCATACATAAGCCATAGAAAACTTAGTCATGTGGTATTGACTAAAACCAATACCACAAGATCTGCAATTGAAAATAATTTTCTCCTATGCTTTCAGAGGACCTATGTCCTGAAAAGAAAACATAGATTAAAATATTATGATCTGAAAATGTATTTAACATACCTATGCCTCCAAGGTTTAGCAATGCAGCTGTTCTCTTTTGTGATATTAAGGCTGCCTGGGAGCTGTGTGTTACCAGGGTAGTCCAACTTTCCAAGACAGTGTTATACAGAATGTGGCTAGCTTCTTCCTTGCTCACAAGTGGGAGAAAGCTAGATGTCTCTCATGAGGCACAGTTTTTGTCTAGGTTGCATGGAGTCTGGGTTTATCTCAAGCATCGCAAACAGAGATTGAGATAATTTTTTAATTACCTAAAATTTTAAATAAAGTATTTAAAAGGTTTTTATAATGCATTTAAAGTTACAACATGATCACTTCTCCCTTGAAGGATGACCTGACCAGCCCTCAGAGGAAGAGGATCCAGATAGTCCTGATGGGACCTGATAGGCTAGGGTCAAACAGTAGGTGAGGAGGACTGTCCCTATCATTGCAGCAGAAAAGGGATAGGGGAGGAAGTTGGAGGGAGGGTGGGACTGGGAGGAGATGAGGGAGGGGGCTACTACTGGGATACAAAGTGAATAGATTGTGAACAATAGTAACAACAACAATAATAATAATAACAGAAAAAAGTTCCAACTGTCTGTGTGCTAGAGAGATGGCTCAGCAGTTAAGAGCACTGGCTGCTCTACGAAAGGACAGAGTTTGACTCCCAGAACCCACACGGCTGCTCACAAATGTTTGCTCACTATAGTTTTAGGGGTTCCTGGCCTCCTCAGACACCAAGCAGGCAAGTGAACATACATAAATGCAGGAAAAAACACCCATATGTCTATAGTAAAATATTTTTTAAAAAAGTTGCAGCTGGGCCACCACATAGCACTGGCAGGCTGTAGACACACAGAGGCCTGCCTTCAGCCTTGCCACATGGAGGGCACACTGAGGCCTTCCTGCCACCAAGCAATGCAGCACAGGGGGAAGGAGACATCCAGAGACCTGCCTGCTGCACAACACAGGTGGGCTCCTGTAGACACTTAGAGGCCCGTTCGACACCACCCCATAGAGCACTGGCGGAGGAGGTCACCCAGACATTGTGACTTGTGTGGCCTGTGTACCGTGGAAGCCACTACACCGTGTAGGATTGACAGGTGGAGGAGACCACAGCAAGCTCCGGTCATCCTCCTATGTTTGTCCCCTGCACTGTCAGACTTATAGGTAATTGGTGTGTGACTGCCCATATTTCTATGTGGCTGCTTGGATTAAAACTCAGGTGTTCATGCTTGCAAAGCATGCTTACCACCACTCCTGAAACATTTTTCCAGCCTCCCAACAGTTCTTTTCTTTTGCTGTAACTAGAATTGCTAATTAGAAATATTATAATAAGTGCTATACTTTCTGAAGAGATGTAGTGCAGATATATTTGTGGCTATCTTTCTATCTATATTTGTTGTGTACCACCAAAGCCATGGTACAAAGCTGTTTGTAAACAATGTCATTAAATATATATTTGTTCACATTTAGAGATCATAGGCTTTGAATTCTGTCTTTATGTGTCTTATGGCAGAAGATGTCCTGGGAATGAAGAAAGTTCCTTTACAGAATTATTCAATTTTTGAAAGAAAAAGTTAAGCTAGAATTATATACCTATTTAAATGTACCAAAAATATGAAACAGTCATTTTAATTTTTTAAAATGTATTCTTCTCTTATACAATACATCCTGCAGGTTTTCCTCTCTCCACTCCTCCCAGTTTTCCCCACTTTCCCTGTTTCCCTCAGAAGAGAAAAAGCCTCCCAGGGACACCAACCAAAGACAACACAGCATAACATGAAGAAAGACCAGGTACAAACCCTCACATCAAAGCTGAGTAAGCAAACCCAATAGACAGAAAGGGGTCCACAAAAGAGTCAGAAACAACCCAAAACACACAACAAATTCAACCCAGAGACACACCAAAGCACCAAGCCAAGAACCATAACATACAAACAGAAGGCCCATGCAGGTTTCCTGATTGCTGTTTTAGTCTCTGTGAGCCCCCATGAGCTCTGATTAGTTGATTCAGCTGGAGTGCTGCTATGGTATCGTCCACCTACCTTGCTCCCACAATTTCTCCTCTTCATTTTCTGAGGGGTTACTTAAGCTCTAAGGGGAGGGACCCAATAGAGACCTTCAACCTGGACTCTGTCTTTGCCTTATGTTTGGCTGTGGGTTTCCGCATCTGCTACCATCAACTGCTGAAGGAAGCTTCTCAAGATGACTATGATAGGCACTGATCTGTGAGCATATAAGGATATCATAAGGAATCATTTCATTTATTTATTCTATGATCTTTTTATTTGGCTAGTTGTGTTTAGTTCTAATCTAGATCTATGGTCTATCCAGCCTTGGGTTCTTGGTCACCCAGGAAGTGTGGGACATGGGATTCCTCTCCTGGGGTGGGCTTCAAATTAGAACAGTCATTGTTTGGCAACGCTCACAAGTTGGCTATACTACTGCCCCAGCACATCTGGCAGGAAGGACAGACTGTAGGTTGAAGGTGTTGTGGCTCCGTTGCCCCAGTCCCACCACTGGAAGCCTTGCCCAGTTACAGAAGGTGGCTGATTCAGACGTGGTATCCCCATTACTGGGAGCCCTGACTAGGGGCACCCTAGAACATACCAGGAAGCTTCCTCTGCACTAGGTTTTCACATTACCCCTCCAATGCCCTGCAATTCCGGTCTGTACCCCATAGTCTCTCCCTTCATCCTTTCTGTCTTCACCTGATCCCTCTTGTTTCCATCCCCATGTGCCCCTCATTCACCCTCAGAATCTATTCCATTTCCCATTCCAAGGGAGATCCATCTATCCCCCAGAGCCCTCCTTGTTACTTAGCCTCTCTGGGACTGTGAATTGTAGCATGATTATCATTTATTTAATAGCTATTAACCACTTATAAGTAAGTATATGCCATGTTTGTTTTTCTGGGTGTGGACTACCTCACTCAGGATGATTTTTCTCTAGTTCCATCCATTTGCCTGCAAATTTCAAGATGTCATTTTTTAACATCTAAGTTAATATGCCATTGTGTAAATACACCATATTTTTTCTTTATCCATTTTTCAGTTGAGGGACATCTAGGTTGTTTCCAGTTTCTGGCTATTATTATTAAAACTGCATAGAACATAGTTGAGCAAATGACATAGTTTAGTATATGATCAGAAATGGTATAGTTGAGTCTTGAGGTAGATTGATCTCCAATTTTTGGAGGAACTGCCATATTGAGTTCCATAGTGGCTGTACAAGTTTGCACTCTCACCAACAATGGAGGAGTGTTCAACCTGCTGTACATCCTCACCAGCATAAGAAATCACTTCTGAAACAGTCATTTTTAATAAAAAGGAAAAAAAAGACAAATTCTCTTTTGAAGCAAAGAAGAATAAAATAATCCTTTCTAGTGGAAATGTAATGCTAACGATCTGTCATGTATTGTTGATGCAAATGTAAAATGTGGCAGTTCACAAAAAAAGTTTTCAAGATGTTTTTTGGTTTCTGATTGGCAATCTCTTATTTACTATAGTTTACTGTAAAGGAAAGCAAATATACCATTGGTATACATGCAATATGCTAGAATAATCTCACAAGTATTCACCCACTGTGGGAAGGCAAAATTAATTAAGATACTATTGAACCAGAAGACTGAAATAAGATGAAAGGCAATGGTTGTACTCCTGTGAACTTATTCCTGAGAAATATCAACAGGTGGACCTTTAACTTCAAAAGCCAAAGGTGAATGGAACACATATAAGTCTATGATTGATACTTAATCAATACCATCTAGATGACTATTGATATTTAGTCAGTACCATCTATATGATCTCTATCTTTCTGTGATTTATCTAGGTACCTATAAAGCTACACATTCATTTATCTACTGCAGTTGCTGTGATGACACTTAAAATGTATCTTTCTTTTCTGATAGTGGAGCCACTGATAGTGGATAGCAGAAAAGATTTATTCAATGTGGTTATGCTGGAAAGAGGGACAAAAAGCTCCTCACAAACTCTCCAGGTCCACCTTGAAGTACTGAAGATAGAACAAAGTTTAGAGGGACAAGGATATACACATCTAAGCAGCTCTGGTCAAGGTGTGGTCCCACCCACCACTGACGTATCATTGTCTCTGGGTTTCAGTCTCACCTGTAAGATATTGTCTTAGTGGGAAATAGTAAGATCTGGAGAGGACAGGAGTTCCACAAGGAGAGCATCAGAACCAAAAAATTTGAACACAGGGGTCTTTCCTGAGACTCATACTCCAACCAAATACCATGCATGGAGATAACCTAGAACCCCTGCACAGATGTAGCCCATGGCAGTGCAGTGTCCAAATGGGTTCCATAGTAATGGGAAGAGGGATTGTCTCTGACATGAACTGATTGGCCTGCTCTTTGATAACCTCCCGTTGAGGTGGGAGCAGCCTTACCAGGTCACAGAGGAAGACAATACATCCACTCCTGGTGAGACCTAACAGACTAGGATCAGAAGGAAGAAAAAGAAACCCTCTCCTTCCAGTGGACTTGGGGAGGGGCATGTGTGGAGAAGGGGGAGGAAGGGAGGGATTGGGAAGGGAGGAGGGAGGGAACTAGAGGGGAGATACAAAGTAAATAAAGTGTAATTTAAAAAAATGAATAAAGTAAAAATAAAACTAAAAAAAAGAGAAAAAAAGATATTGTCTTAGTAACAGTTTCTCTTGCTGTGAGGAGACATCTTGACCAAGGCAACCATTATAAAGAAAAATATTTTACTTACTGTAATCCTCTGGCTTACAGTTGCAGAGGTTTAGTCCGCTATCATCATGGTGGGAAGCATAGCAGCACACAGGTAGACATGGTGCTGGAGAAGGATCTGAGAGTTCTACATCTAGTTTGGAAGCAGCAGGAAGAGTGAGCCACTGGGCCTGGCTTGACCATCTGAAGCTCCAAGACCCACCCTCAGTGACACTCTTCTTCCAACAAGGACACACCTATCCCAACAAGGCCAAACCTAATCCTGTCAAGTATTGCCACTCCCTAATGACCAAGCATTTCAAATGTATAAGCCTATGGGGGCTAGTTATATTGAAATCACCACGGGTTGTCTGAGAACTTGTTAGAACTTTGAGGACACCAACTCTATTGTACTCTGACATCTCCCCTTAATGTCCATGCTTAAACCTTCACTGATAACTTTCTTAATAAACACCAGCTTCACTGGATTTCAACAATGAAATCCTTAATGTTTACACAAATACCTAGACATTAGTGTTTCAGAGGCTTTATTTTTAATAGCCCCAAACTGGAAACAACCCAGATGGACTTCAGTTGGTGAACAAGGTATGTGCATAATATAGATTTATCAGTAATGAATCAGAATGAACTAATGATATACATCCTCACCTGGTGTATTTCTGTAGAGTTGGGCTAAGTAAAAAAATCAAGGAGGATCCTAGGGAAGATGCTTAATTCTCAATCAAAAGGGCAAAGAGGATAGATACAAGAAGTGGTGGAAGCCATATATCTTGGGACAAGTTGAATGTGACTTTTGGGATTCTGCCTGTCTCATATCTCCTCATAGAGTATTGAGGCTACAGACACCCTTCCCTTTCCCCCACAACCCCCTCTTTTAGACCAGGGGAGCCCTCTTCTTCTACCATCTGACCCTAGCCTCTCAAGTCTCATCTGGACTGCCTGGATCCACTGTTGTAAAATAGCTTCATTTAATATTTTTACATCCTTCAAATTGCTAAGTGTTTCCTATAATTTGAAAACTGAGCTTTATTTTGTGCACACATTGTGAATCTTTGTCTAGAGACATGCAGGTTGTTAGGAAAATTACTCTGAAAGATGATGCATTTACTTCTGGAAACCATAGGTGGCATCTGAGTTTCACAAATAAAATTGATGACTCATAGTCCTGTATTAGGAAACCAACGTTTCAAAATAATCTAAAATTTAATTTAAAAAATACTTGTCATAGTTTGCTTTGTAACTATTTATTAACTAGGGAAATACACAATTTTCTGAAGTTAACACAGACTTTGTTACTTTTTGGAAAATATGAGAATATAATATAGATTGACTAATGCTGCTTTACAAGCTGTTTAGCTCCAATGACGTAAGATAAAACCATTTACCTGCTGGCTGGCACTGGGTCCACTGAAGTCAGACCCTCCTAAAAGTCAGGTGTGGAGGACTCAGGACCTACTGTGTTCTGCCACTCCCTATAAAACTGTCCTAAAGCAATAGATTCTTGGAGAGGGTTAGCAATAGAATCCAGTGCTATTCTCACCAGGTTCTGATGGTTAGTTACAAACTTAGCTCTGTGGGACATAAAACAAAACAAAAACCTACAAATAAGAGAAAGGATTATTGTGTGTGGGGTGGTAGATGTGGGAGAAATATGGGAGACAATAGGTAGAGAAGAAGCAGAATATATCATATAAATGTATGAAATTGTGAAAGAAAGTATTTACTAAAAGATTTACATGAGTTAAACTCATAATTATTAAAAGTGTCTCCTACAAGGTAAAGGACTCTTGTTCAGGGAGGGTTCTCATTAGATTAAAATGTTCCTGTACACTAATGGAAACAAACAACGGAGTAAAGAGGAAACCCACATAGCGGGAGAGACCCTTTGGCAGTTATACATTTGATGGAAGATTGATAATATGAAGTAGAATAAGGTGGCAAAGATCGACTTTTAGATGCTGATTTACTTAGTGCTTCACTTGGAGCACGGACTGCGCTGTCTATGGCCAAGCACGACTTCACTTGCTGCCTGGAACAGAAGGACCCAGAGATAACTGAAACAATGTGCCATTGCCCCTAACAACCTGGATACTCTAGCTTGCTGGCTTTCCCCACCTGGAGGATTTAGAGTATCAAACTAGAATGCAAACTACCAAGATCTTTCAGAAGCTTCTTTGCCTGTGGTTCTCATGCCCTCCCTTCCACTCTCATTGATCTGGCAGTGCTTATTCCAGAAATATTCCCACACCCAATACACAAAAACTCAAAATCATTCAAAGACTCAAGAAAGCAACCCAATTTAAGATTTTACTATTGTTCTGAGGAGAAAAATTTCAAAAGAATAAATAAAATGACTAAGAAATATCTGTGTAAGTATTTAATATTTTAGCAATCAGAGAAAAATTAATTAAAACCACTCGGAATTTTATCTGACCTTTGTCAGAATGGTTAACATAAAAAAAAAACAAACCTTAGAACAAATGCTGGCAAGAATGTGGGGGAAAAGGAGCCCTCACTCACTGTTGGTGTTATTGCCAATTAGTACAATCGCTCAGGAAATCAGAGTGGAGAAATCTCAGAAAGCCAAAGATCTACCATCTTATCCAGGTATTGCACTTCTGAGCTTATGACCAAAGGACTGCACAACCTGCTCCACATGCTTGCTTAGTTATGTTCATTGCTTCTCTGTTCACAATAGCTAGAAAATGGAAACAAACTAAATGTCCTCTAACTGATGAGGGGATAATGAAAATGTGATACTTACACACTACGGAATGCAATTCAGGTGCAAAGAGAAAAGAAACATGAAATTTGCAGGTAAATGAACAGAACTGGAAACTATTATACAGAGTGAATCAACCCAGGGCCCAAAAGAGAAATACTGCATTTTCTCTCTTATTTGTGCATGCTAGCTCCGAGTCTTCTTTAGATTTTAGCACATAATCCTAAGAGATTACAAAAACCAGAAAAGTAGAAGGAGAAAAAGAATTTTAGCAAGGTTAATAGTAAGAGAGATAGGTACCATGAAGGGAATAATGGTATAACTGGGGAAGGACATTACCTGGTAAGGAAATCCAAGGGTAGAGGGAGGAGAGGTGGAATAATACTGGAGAGGTTCGAAAGTGCCACAAGGAAGCTATTTTATAAGCTTACATAAAATAAAATAAAATAAAATATGTAGGTGTGCATGTGCCTATGTGTGTGTCCATCCATCCATCCATCCACACATATAAAGTTATGGTTTGTAGGGTGAAGGGGCTCCCCCAAGAGTTATGCACTATCTTATAAGAATCTCAGTGCGCGGCAAAGGAAACTTCCTGTCAGGTCAGTCTCCCCTATCCCTTTGCCCGTGGTTGCCTTTCAGAACTTGAAGGTAAGACTCTAGTGATAAAGAGAGCATATACTTCACACACAGGCCTTGGAGGTGTAGTTACTCTGGAAGCCAACTCCCTGAGAAATCACTATCGTAGGCTCAGAAGCTGTCAAGAGAGGTGACTGACTGTACTCCTCCCTCACCATCAATAAGATAAACAACAACAATGACTGGCTTGGCCAGATACCCAACTGCCCAACAGTGTTATTGTTACCTTGAAGGTAACCAACAGCGATTGGACTTGAGGCCCCTAAGTGGAAAGGTCATGGACACCAGAGGAGAAGCCACTTCTCCCATTATTCTAAACTAACGTAATCTCTAGCTGTGTTATTAAAAAAACGCAGCCTCATATGCACAGCTAAGTGCTGCCTTCACCCTTCACAGAAGAAATTTCTTTTTGCAACAGATAGGTGGAAATGATCACAGAGATCCATAACTGGTCAAAATGCAGGGGATAAGGGA
This sequence comes from Rhombomys opimus, assembly GCA_010120015.1. Taxonomy (NCBI): domain Eukaryota; kingdom Metazoa; phylum Chordata; class Mammalia; order Rodentia; family Muridae; genus Rhombomys; species Rhombomys opimus. The sequence continues at coordinate 589,737 of REGO01000046.1, read as the reverse complement.
CCATGGGTTGCCCAACTCGAACCCATACAGATACAATGCAATCTCTTGGAAAAGGAGTCAGAAATCTTTTAAGAGCCAGAAGACTAGGGTGCTGGCTGCTAGATAGTGTCTGCTAGACACAACAGGAGAAAGGCACCCATGAAATCTTGGTATATGGCTGCCTGAACTACATAGCATAAAGCTGTAAGTTGATTTACCACCATAGACAGAGGAAGTATCATGAGGTCCTGTGCTTAGGTAAGGAACTATAGGTGCTTGGTTGCTGCTGAGAGAAGAGCTGATTTCCCCCAGGGACAAGCAGGCTACTGCATAGATTATCTGATCTCAAGTGGTCAGCCCTGAACATGGATACAGAAGAGCCATAATCAATGAATTCAGTAGGTTGTATAGACAATGCCGTCTTAGCTCCAGATTCATGAAGATGCACAGCCTCAAGGGGATAAGGTGAAGAGTTATTTAGCAGGAGACCTGAGGCTCTCCTCTGCCTTGGGCCAGCTCCATAGGCATGTACATCTGACACATGTACATACCACAGACAAACATACACCACATACTCCTACACAAATGGAAAAAGAAACGGAAATCTATCTACAGATACCAGTTCCATCTAACGAAGAAAACGTTTTTCCTAAGGCCTCACATTTGAAATGAGAAAGTGAAAAAGTCCTTGGAGCAGTGGAGATAACATAATCATTTGTTATGTAGCCATAGAATTGCCTCAACAAATTTTCTTTTATTTCTAACTTTATGACTTCCAAAAGTTATTAAAACATTTAAAATTGTCCAGATAATATACCATTAGTGTTTAAAAAAATAACATATTCACATTACATCCTGACTGTAGTCCCCTCCTTCATCTCCTCCTGGTCCCACCTTCCCCCCCCTCTTCTTCCCTATCCTTCTCCCTTAGTCCTCAGAAAGGGGGAATCCTCTTCCCCTACCAGCTGACCCCAGCCTATCAAGTCTCATCAGGACTGCCTGCATTCTCTTCCTCTGTGGCCTGGCAAGGCCACCTAGCCAGGGGGAAATGATCAAATTTCAGGCAACAGTTCATGTCAGGGATAACCCCTGCTTCCCTTACTAGGGAACTCACATTCAGACTGAGCTGCCTACTGGCTACATCTGAGCAGTGCATTAGGTCCTCTTCATCCTTGGCTGGTCCATCAGTCTCTGTGGAGCCCGCTGGAAATAAATATGTGAAATTAAATTATTTCAAAATTTGAATTTTGTATGAAAGGCCTTGTATAACTCCTTGGTGACCGATTATAAACTCTGTTCTGGAGAAGAACACGGCTGAGAAATATTCAGCATATAGGCTCCTTATATTCTGTTTTTTTCTTGTTTGCTCTGCTCTTGTCATTATTATATTTATAATTAACGGATCAGATCAAGTTGAACCTACTGAGCTCAGAAGGGATGCGGCTTTTGTATTCTATGCTGAAACACTCCATCTCTAGAGTGATACAAATTCCATCAATATTCAATTTCTCTGCCCAGTGTAAGCTGACTTCTACTACCACGCATTATACTCACGGGAAAAGGAGGGCCAGGGCATGGTCCGTTGCATTTTATTTATGAAAACACGGTTCTCATTTTGTTTGCACTGGATAAGAATGGAGTAGCATATTCCAAACACTTTTACTGCTCATCTATGTGTGGAAAACAGTTTCGTGAGCAAATTTAAGTAAGAGAGAAATGTGCATGGTGTTTTGTTTAAAGTACAAATGCTGTCTTCATGTAGTATTTCTTTTTGCTTGGTAAAACTATCAGCCTGGCATAGTCTGTCCATGCTGTAAACTGTTTAATGAATCTCATTCCTATAACACACCAAAAATAACACTACAATGTGACAGACACATCAGCTAATGGAATGATGGTGTTAAGGTTAGCTTCATGTTATTGGCATTGCTGAGTTTTATACTGTAGACAGTTTTGAGAGATCTTATAAGTCATGTGTCCTATTAATCTTAGTAATGTGGAACCTGGTCCTTTAAATGTTAACTTATGGCTACTGTGATGGTGGAGGGTAGTGAGCAGCGAGCTGCTTCCTCAGTAGGTCCCTTTGCGAGAGGAGCTATTAAGGTGAATTTCACCTGCTACTGTGGTTTGAGTGAACGAAGCTGCTGTCTGAATGCAGAGATTGATGCCCATGTGTATGTATGACATGTAGTAGACCTCTTAAAAACCACCTGAGTCCTAGAAAGAAAGAAAACGTTCACAGAACAGTTTTCAATGAAGACTGAACATAGAGTTATAAAAAAAAATTAAGGATCAGATAAAGAAGCTGAGGAACGAAGGCCTAGCCATATCTAGATGCTTTTACCAGCCCAGTGAAAGACAGATTCCTTTAATGAAAGGTGCAGAATAGGAACTGGAGAACTATATGGGAAAACACTCAGGAAACATCTGAAAGCAAAGGGGAATCCACACCTGTTTTTCTGCTGTTGCTGACACATGGTGATGCCCTGGGTTGTTCAATACGTATGAGAACTGAAAAAGTGAAACTCCTGGGTCTCCTAACTGTGGAACATAAATCAGGGTACATAGAAGGGTTGAAAATGACTTTGAGTTAGGGTAGATGGGCAAAAGGCAACAGCACACTCAGAAAAGTGTATTTTTTATTACAAAGACTTCTGTAATATCTTCATATGTTTTTTTTTTCTAGTATGGTTTTTAAATACACCCTCCGTTGTAAGGTGTTTCCATTTTGCAATAATTGAAGAGGTTCTGTAAACCAGAGCATCATATCCTGTGGCTCAGCAGCCTGGGGAGGACAGATTTATACTAGGTGCTCTTAGTAAGTTGGCTTGCATGATCCCTCCATTGACAAACATCTATTTGCATCTCTTAAAGTCCATGGTGGCCATTAAGCCATGGAAGGAAATGCCTTTGACCTTTGTGGTCAGAGAGATTCTAACAATTCCATGGCTACAGGTATTGCTTCTTGAAGTGGTAGTTTGCTGAGACAAGGAGAAATAGCCTGTCAATGTAGCAACCGAGCATAAACTAGCGGGAAAGCATAGATAAAACTGTACAATAGATTCAGAGAAATTTTCCTACTTGCTACTTCCCCCATTACCTTTAAAATCTTCATGTAACGGTGTTGAAGTACGGCTGGACATTGTGGAATCAGAGGAGGTAGGTGGCTCATTCAGGGGAAGTGCTTCCTCAGGGGTTTTGAGACCCCGAGCTGGGGTGACAAGAGCAAAAGCTGTATTTCTAATTACTAGGAACAAAGAAATCCATTTCTTATTCCTCTTGGACATTCACAAAAGACTCACTTTTATTATTTTTCCCAGAGAAGCCATGCACATTTCCTGCTTAGGAGCCACAGCCTTAGCGATCTGAAAAGCAATGCTGATTCTGTTAATTGTGGAGTAGTGAATTTCCAGCTTCCCTTGGGGAGAGTTCCTACTGTGACGTCAGTAAGATGACAGATGTCAGTAAATGACTAATTTGATTTGATGACCTCCAGACTAGCCCTCTGGAGGTCAGATGTTCCTACTAAGAGACAGCAAAATCACACAGATAATTTGAGATTAAAATAACAGAATCTGCACCTCACACAATTCAACATCTGAGTGAATGAATATTGCAACTATACCTGCACTTACCACCAGATGGAGCTCACATACTGAAATATAGCTACATGTTAACCATTCAGTATAGTTATAAACAAAAAAAGTAAAGGAATAATCTATGAAATTACCTACCTGTCTTCACTAACATGTCCTTTGCTTTCCGTGTAAGTAAGCTACTAAGCTTGGTCATTTCTTTCCCAGAAATTAGAGGATGTGGAAACAAGAGGGTCTGAACTCACATGTTTTAGACAAAAACCTAAACCTTTTGAAGGAGATATACGAAAAGGATAAAACTATTGAATGCAACAAAATAGGAAAAACTCCCAGAGATTGGAAAGAGGATGAATGTCTTTGGACTGTGGAAATGGATCATTTTGGATCTTGTTATTTTCCACCAACATTTTCATGCCCGACGTGTAAAGTGAGCAAAAGATAAAAGAAAAGACTGAAAGTGTGATTGGCCAGATTCCGAGTGGCTAGTAACCAAGGGGTCAGCTGTATTACCCGTGGGCAACCTTAATGGGGCAGTGAGGGACCCCAAGAAGGACTGCTTGCATTTCCTATCCGTGTGAACAAGCGGGATCCAAATCGTCATTGAATTAGTCTACTTACAAGGTTGACCTGTTCTTATACTGTTAGATGTGTAGACTGGGCTTGCTTTGGGGTGCAGAACGGGACTGACTACAAGGCGGCCTCTAAATAATCTTTGTGTTTCCTCAGGGTCCTCCCTTGACCCTCGTGCATGCTACCTTCTCCATTGCTGTCTGGTCCTCACTTCCGGTTCTTACTGTTTGCTTTGTACGTTCTTTGTACTTTCTCAGTCTTAACTTGCATTTGCGAAGCAAGTTTCAACTGTTTCTCTGAAATTAAAGATCGAATAGAAAGTGTCACAGGCTTCATAAAAAAGCACCCAGCCTCACACATCTTAGTGTCCTTTCACCTGTCTTCTTTCTTCTCATTCCTGATCCATAAGGGGTGTATGGACCAGAGAAGGCGTTTAGTTTTGAAGAAATGGACTACGAAACCAACTAGGCTGTATAGACTCTGGGAGGTGACCCCAAAGAGTTTCTTATCTGCATGGACACAGGGCCCAAAGGATGGTGCTTACTGTGTATGTAGCTCAGGAAGTAAAACTTGGGCTTTGTCTGTCTTCTTACCTACACCTGGCTCCTCAGTACTTTTGTGCCCAAACTCTGAGAGCCCAGCAAAGCAATTTCTAATTTCCTTTGGTGAGAAGAGTGCACTTTAAATTCTGACCCAAGCAATGACAACCTCTATAGTCTTCATGCTATGACATTTTGTCTTTCAATAAAGTATAATATATAATATAATTATGATATATATCATAACTATCATATATCATAATTAAGTTATGATATATATGATATGTGTATGTATACTTTCTTGCTGTGTAGGCTTGGGAAGCCTACAGATCTAAAAGTCTGGGAAGGTTTATTGCAGCTTCCATCACCATGCCGTTAGGATGTTGCTTGTTGTATATATGATCTGTTTATTAATGTTTTTATCGCTTATAAAACAGATTAAATGGGCTTTGGAGTTTGACTTCTCTTACTCTAGAACAAGGGTTCTCCACTGCAACACTGTGTGCCTCTGAGGAGGCTGATTCTTTTCCTTGGGAGATCACTCTGGTGCTTTCTAGCGGACTTCTCAGCCTATGCTCATTGCATCCCAGTGAATATCTTATTTTTCCAGCCATGCAACAACAATTGTCTTTAGATGGTACCACTTGTCCCAACGGAGCAGAAAACAAACTCTGGCTGAGAAGTATTTGAAAATAAGCTGGTATGATAACATAGTAAATAAAACAGGTGTGTTGTTAGTGTGCTCATGTTAGCACAGAGTGAATGTTCTATGCTTCTGTTTTCTCATATTTATATACTCATTCAACACTGGAAAAAAGACTGGTAGAAATCTATGCAATTAGGAAGTATAATACAGCAATTTCTCTTTAGCTCCATGGATCTCGAGGGACAATCTTTTAAGAGGGCAAATGTTATATTAAACAGAAATGATTACAGACAGCTTGCTCATGTATGTGCTCTATGTGAATATTTTCATACATAAATGTACCGTTCTATCACATCAGGGAACAAGTCCTAATGAATTAAGAGTTTAAGAGTAAGTTTGGAAAGGTGGATATTTTAGATTTTTTAACTATAAAAAGAGATAAAGCTTAAAAATTTAAAATATCAGCATGTGAAGTAATTAGATTAGTTGTTGGGAAATCAGATTTCTTCAAAAGTTAATGTTTTAAAAGATATACCCAAACAGATTTTCCTGTTTAAAGACAATAAACTTTATATCTAACACATTTAATTTGCTAATAAAAAACCTATTCATTCTCTAAGAAGCATACTATAAAAGTACTTCTTTATTTCCCAAAAGGCTTCATCCCAAAAGATAAACAAACTCCAATCTAAGCTTTCTTTATGACTGTGTTAAGTACATCTATTACATTACATCTTGCTATAAAACCCCTTCACATAGAAAAGAGCAGAAATGAGACTTATGTTCTGCATGCCAAATCTGCCCAATGATTCCCAGCTGTGTTGGCGTACAGATCTGGGCTTTTTCTTTAGAGTCAGTGTAATGAGTTATAATTTATGGTGATGATGGTGATGACAAGGCATGGGGTGACTATTTTCATATAATTTCATTCAAAAGAGTTGTGAGCAATCACTGTGTCAATCTTAAGTTTTTACAGTGAATGTGATGCCCTTGAAGTAATAAAATTGGTGCCACAAAGAATTTACTAATAAACTTGCTTTAGAAATGCCAAGTTAACATTACAGAATTTAGCTACAGCAGTGTAGCTCTAATATGACTGGAAGATAAGCATATACTAACGAGGCTTGTTAGAAACGGTAAGAAAGAAAATTTTGTAGCATAATTGAAGTTTATGGTTGCAGCCAAAGTTTCACTAATGTTTATCCATTAAGATTATACTCCATTCCCATAACAAGAGGAGGCAACCCCGATTTACCATCAACCATTAGGCTCATTCCCTTATCAAAGGACAATCTTCAAAGAAGCAGCTCAAGGGGGCAGCACAGTAGATTATCACTAGGTCCTGGTCTTCCATTTAACTCCCCTGTGCTCTTCTCAAGGAAAAGCATGATTCTGCTGGGTGGTCAAGATGACCCTGGGTAACAACTATTGATAAAGTAAAACCCTGGTGTACTTAATAAGTAATTCTGATGATCTTTCTGCTGTGTGAATCTCCCATCTGCCCAAGTGCCCAGACTTGTAGTTTCTCGTCTGTTTAAACCGTCCAAAGTGTGAAGTGGGGGCAGGACCTAAAGGAGATTAAAGGATAATCACGTGTGTGGAATACATAAACCTCCAATACATACAGGTTAGTAAAATCTACCATTTGTGACTGGCTCCTCTTTGAGTACTAGCCAGAGCTGGACATGACTTATTATTAAACCTTTATTAACCTCTAAGTGTGTGCTTTGTTTTGGGAGTTTAAAAGTGGAAATAAATGAGAGCAAAATATGATAATGCATATATATGAAAATCTCATAATGAAAGAGTCACTAATTTGTATTCTAACTTAAAATTTTAATTTAAAAAAGAAGTTTTATTTTCCACAGTTGAAAATTTCATTATATTAGTATTTTCACTCTCTCTTTCTCTCTCTCTTCAGATCTCCTAGTTTAAAATAACCCTGAGCCAGTGAGATGGCTCTTTGGGTAAATGTGATTGGCTACTAAGTATGATGGGTGAATTTAATCCCTGAAACCCACATGGTAGAAAAAGAGAATAGATTCCTAAAAATTGTTCTCTGGCCTTCACACATGTGTACACACACACACACACACACACACACACACACACACACACAAATAAACAAAATGTAAAATTCTTTAAGCAATTTTGAGAAGAAAATTTATAAATATTGATAAATAACCTTTTGTTTTGCTGAAAGTTGCTACAAGTCTGCTTATAAATAGTGATCTTTATATGTAGGTTACAAAGTTGTCTTCAAAGGTAGCTCGCAATAAACTGAGTAGATTTATAAGACTAAATGAAGTAATGGCCTGGCAAAGCATCTTTAGATACTAAGATACTTAAAGTACTTGTGCTTAGGAATTTAATTTTTATATTTTAACATAACATTTTTACATGAGAGATTTCAAAATTTTCAGTAATAAAATTTACCACAGACCTTCTCTACAGAAAATATAGGAAATTCAATTAGTTACCACTGACTTGTCCAAAAGTGAGGTCCTAGGACTGAAGGGAAACATTGCTAGTCCATAAGTTCAGAGATTCTAACTCACTCTGGAGATACTTCCCCAAAGCTTGATATCCGTGGTTCGATGAGTAGGAAATGGTCAAAGAGCAAGTGCTGTCTCCTGCTTAAACACCTTTGAAGTCCTGCTGCCCCCGTTAATGTCTTCATGTTTGTTTGTTATTAAGGAATGCTATTTCCCACTTCTTACATAAAATTCCATTCACTCTGCCCGACAGTTGGCCATCAGGCTCAGCAAGAGCTGGAGAGGACAGGAACTCCACTAGGAGAGCAACAGAACAAGAAAATTTGAACACAGGGAACTTCCCAGAGACTCATACTCCAACCAAGGACTATTCATGGAGATAACCTAGAACCCCTGCACAGGTGTAGCCCATGGCAGTTCAGTGTCCAAGTGGGTTCCATTGTCATAGGAACAGGGACTGCCTCTGACACAATATGATTGGCCTGCTCTTTGATCATCTCCCCTTGAGGGGGGAGCAGCCTTACCAGGCCACAGAAGAAGACAATGCAGCCATTCCTGATGTGATCTGATAGACTAAGATCAGAAGGAAGGAGAGGAGGACCTCCCCTATCAGTGGACTGGGGGAGGGGCATGCATGCAGAAAGAGGAGGAAGGGTGGGATCGGGAGGGGAGGAGGGAGGGGCTTATGGGGGGATACAAAATGAATAAAGTGTAATTAATAATAGTAATAAAAAATGTATAAGATTAAAAAAAAAAGAAATGTTGCATCAAAGGCTTGTCCTGCACCTACTCAGATGATCAAGCGACTTCTGCCCTTGAGTCTGCTCTTATGCTGTATTACACTCAAATGTTTACATATATCCACCTCCCTTACATCCTCGGAATAATATTAACTTGGACATGGTGATGATATTGATGTGTTTTTACTTCAATTTTTAAATTATCTTATTGATAATTTTTATGTCTAGGTTAATTTTGTTGTTCTATGATTTGTTTTTTTCTTTTTTTGTTTACCTTATCTAATTTTGCTATCAAGATGCACTGGATTCGTATGTTTATGATGATTTTGATGTGCTTTGAGCTCTTCTTTAAAGGTTTGGTGGAAATCAGTGATGAATCCTTCTGGCCTCACGATTTTGTTTCTTGGAAGATTTGCATTCTTATTCCTTTGCCATTGGTTCTTATGGGCCTGTTTAAACTGCTTTTAACTTTGTAGGTCACGTGTAGATGGGAATGCATCAATTTCTGATGGAGCTTGCAGGCTTGGGCAATACATTTGCAAAGTATTTTCTAATGATTACCTGTATCTCATTGGGATTTGTTGTAAACTCTCTCCTTTCATCTCTCGTCTTATTAATTTGAGTACTTTATCTTCTTCACTCCTTTTGTTTGACCGTGCAGGGATTACTAATGTTTTTTTTTTCCTCCTTTTCTTTTTTTATGAATCATTTTTTTTTCTTTGTAGTATGTATTGTTTGTTCTTTTGGGCTCCATTTTATCAGTTTCTGTCTTGATCTTTACTGTTTCTCAAAACTTACTGCACGTGGTTTGTCTTGTTCTTATTTCCTAAGATTTTGAGGTACATTATTGTGTTATTTATGTGAGACTGCTTTGATTTATTAATGCAAGCACTCACGCTCATAGATTTTCCTCTTAGTCACCTTAGCCAGAGTTCTTTCAGTTTTACTTAAATCTATAGTTGAAAATTTTCTTTCCTAATATCTTTCATGACCATTGTTCAGATAATTTCTCCTCTTTCAGTTAGAGTACTTCATCCATCTACCAACTTTTGGTGAAATTTAAGTAATATTTACATTTATGTCCATAATTACTTATTTTAGTAGTAATCCAATCTTTCCCTTCTCCCTTCTTTGCTGTCTTCTTCTCTAGTAAATATTTGTTATTGTATTTTTCTTTATTAGCTTTCTAGGTCCATTCTATTAGTGATTTCTCTATGGGTTAAAGTGTACCCATTGTTCTAGAGAAAGAAAGCTCATAGAATAATCATTAAAAACCTAAAATAATATTCCCAGCTGTTTTAAATGGTAACCTACCAGGAAGGATTTCAGCAGTAGCATTTGGCTATCCATTTATCACTGATCATAGAATATAAGGGCTGCAGCTACCTCCTGTGTTCATGGAGAATCCTAGATTATGATTATGGATTACTACAAATGGGCCACTAGGTATTTTCATCTGCTTTGCAGAGATGAGAAAGTAACCATAGCAACAGAAACTGCTGATGCAATAGCTGGTCAGCCATTGCAATAGAAGCAGAGGGGCCCCACTAACCTCTGTAAGTGAATGTGTCTTTCATTTTGAGTACTTGTTCTCTTTCGTTCAGCTTAACATAAATGGTGCATTAGCCAAGAGCATACCCTTTAGTGTGCTTAGTAATTCATCCTAAACAATGATTAGATGATTCTCAACATTTTAACTTTAACTTAGTATTCAGGTAAAATACTCACTGGTACAATGTCAGATAAAGTTAATTGTGTTATTTCTGAAAGTCTTGACTTTGTTTATTGTTTTCACAGGTAAGATTACATACCATTTTCTAAGATTATCATAATTTGGTAAATGTTCATTTTCCTAAGAGAAAATATGATTAGGAATGACACTTTCTCTTAGAAATTTTGACTGGAGCATTCTGAAGGAGAAAATGAGCGATGCATGCTTTGGGAAAGTATGTGGATGGACTGTGTTATTGGTAAAATGAGAAAAATAGTCTATATGTAGTGAACACTAAATTAGAAGACAATATCTAATGAAAAAGTACATGAAACACACAGAAAACCTTTGCCTTCAAATATTTGCAATTTAATATTGAAAGTAGTTCAGTTGAAAGGTGATTAAGAGCATCAAATGGCCACAAAGGATTACGTATTGAATATTATTTGCACTTTAATTTTTGGTAAAATGCTACCATAAGAATGCCTTACAAAAGATAAAATCAGGTCCAGCAACACCATTGTATGAGACAGTCTTGAAGGGTAAAACACATCCTGTTCTATAGGACTAGAACTTACAGTAGCAGAGAGTTCTGAATCCACAAAAGTACCTAGTGTTTCTGAGCAGGGTAGGACGTCTGTCGGAATGTGGAAATGGGACTGGATGGCATGAGATTTATTGCTTCAGCTAGACCAGAGAATACAAGGCCATAGCTGTCACACCTCCGACTTGATTGCTTGGCTCAAGAATATAAGGCAGAAACCAATGAAGATGGTAGATGCAGAATCAAGTGGGAATGCAGAAAAATATGAAGCCTAGGTTTGTTTGAATATTTGATCTTGTCTGCACTTGGAGGACAGAACAAAAATCAAAGACAAGAAGAACAGCTGAAAGGGTTCTACAGTAAGGATATATATATATATATATAAAACATAACCTATGAATGTAATGAGATAGAAGGCAGGGAGAAGAAAGATTTCAAAGTGAGATTTTAAAACTTACTGAAGTCCATGCGAATGAAATTTTCCTATCACAACACTTTTGGATCTTACTTAGTTTTACTGTACATTTCTGTTATATGAAAAATTTGTGTCTTTGGCCTTTTGTGTGCTGCAAATTATTTTACTATCATTTAAAAAAGTAGATGTGGCTTTTTGTGTAAATGTATGCATGTGTTCATACATGCACACATGAATGCACGCACGAGTGTGTGCATGCACTGGCATGTTCGTAGGCTCAAGGTAGACAGAATCTCTCACAGAACCTGATGCTCACAATTCAGTTAGACTGGTTGGCCAGCAAGGTTCAGGGATCTTTTTGTCTCTATTTCTTCCAAGCAGGATTCAGGTCTGTGCTTCAGTACCTGGGTTTCTTGCATGGGTCCTGGGGTTCAGGCACTCATGCTTTCATGGTGGGCCTTAAATAAACTGAACCGTCTCTCTAGGCACGGTGTAGCTTTTTCTACTATGGACTTGTGGCTCCTCAACTCTTGGTGGAATGTAGAATGTCATACTGGGAAATCAGAGGAACACTGGCTCCTCTTTGAAATGCAAAGAGAAAGAATTGGAAGGTGGAAATGAACACATGGAGTTTTGGAAAGTGTGTGTGAGAATTGTTAAGACACAAAGCTCAATTGATTTGACAGGCAGGTAAAATAAACCAGCTTCACTGGATAATGAAATAGGGTGCTTTATCATGTAAATTAGGTCTGCAGACCTTCCCATCAGTGGATGTGGTAATTAAAATTTCATGTTTGTGTTTAATAAAATTTCTTTATAACTT
>REGO01000046.1:548915-563090 GCA_010120015.1 Rhombomys opimus | reverse complement strand
AAGATTTTTATCTGTCCCCCAGCACAGATGTTCTTTATCTTTGTAGACTATCTCAACAAAGTTGCTAAATTTCTTGAGTCTTGAATAACATCTTTGCTTTGTTTGTTTTTTGTATTTTAATTCTCTGTGAGGTCACTGATAATTTTTAAATATGTGTTACTTAGCACTTTATCCAACTTAATATCTTTGAATTTGGTTATCAGATTCATGGAGAAGTGACGCTGGTTGACAGTACAGTTTGTGCCTTCATTGGGTTGGTTTTACATGTGGTTCTTTTTAGTTATCAGCCTCCTCTTTAAGTCTCAACTCACTATATTTCTTAGAGAGGGAAACAACTGTCATTATGGCAAAAACATCAGAACAAAATGGCTTTTCCAGCATATGTTTTTGGCAGTAATAACTTTTATGTTTCATTATGCACTATGGTGAAGCTACATCTATTATGAATGACCAAAGAAATCCATAAAAACCACCCAATAGTGAATACATACAGAGCTCTTAGATTTCATTTGGCATTGCTAGATGTTTGAGGGATACAGTATTTCATTTGGCATTGTTAGATGTTTTGATGGATACAGTGAGAACTTAGTATTTTCTAATTTAGTTACAATAAATGATATCAATAAGATTGAATTTTAAAATAAAAGCATTAAATATAGTAAATAATGATGAAGTAGCATGAACAAGACAGCTTAGTAAAGAATTTGTAGTTTTTACTGATAGAAGCCCAAAAATTTTAGAAAAAAAATGATTAATGTGAATGATACATACCATCCCAAATTAGTGATATTTCATTTTCATAATTATTGTGAACACAGTGGCTGTCATCAGGATATTTGATTTAGACAGAAGATGCATAAATTGCTCAACTGGGGTAGAGGGCATTTCATTCAGGATTTGCTACCATGTTGTCTTAGCCTTTTATCGCTGTGAAGAGACACCATGACCATGGCAAATTTTATAAAAGAAAACGTTACTTGAGCATGGCTTACAGTTCAGAGGTCTAGTCCATTATCATGGTGAGAATACAGGCAGACAAGGTGCTGGAAATGTAGCTGAGAGTTCTTCATCTGGATCTGTAGGCTACAGAAAGTGACAGTGAGCCACTGAGCCACGCTTGAGCATCTGAGACCTCAAAGCCTACCCAGACAGTGACACACATCCTCCAACAAGGCCATGCCTAGTCAAGCAAGGCCACTTCCCCTAATAGTGCCAGCATTAAAACACGTGAGTCTATAGCTCCATTCCTATTCAAAACACCACATATGTGGAGCTGTTTAATGTTATCCAGTGATGCTGTGCAGCATATAATTTTGTTCCCTTTCTTATTTTAATTGTCTTAATGTAAATGTTTCACAGTTGAGTACAACTCAATGTTTTGCCTTAATTTTTTTTTATCATTTTTAACATTGACATTGATTTTTGAAAATAGTACTCTACCTGCATACCAAATAATGGCAACATCCCATGGGATTTCCTCATATGACCCTTTTCATCAGGCTCATTCCCCATGCAAACAATGATTTGTTGTCTATTTTCATCCCTTAGTTTGGTTTCCTGGAGGAAGATCATATTAACAAAATTATGTGCTGTGAAAGCTTCTGACACTTACACATTTTACTCATAAAATGCCTGTGAGTTCAATTTGTATATTATTTTTATTAATGAGTATTTCTTGTATGGATATGCCAGTTTATCTGTTAGCTCACTGAAGTATACTTAGCTCCTTTACAGTCTCTGATTATTGTAAATTGTGCTGATGTAAAACATTTATGCACATTAGAGATTAAAAAGTTTGCTCTGTATCCAGAATTCCATTAGAAACAGTTTTCCTAAAGCGAGGAAAGGAGTGTTAAAGGAACTGAATGGTGAATTTGTGAAGCTGGTCAGAATTATGCATGTATTTCTGGATGACAATAACAAGAACATTAATCATAAAACTACCACAGTAATGTAAAATAATATCAAAGCTGAATGAAATCAAATGTTTGGCAGTCGATTGTAGTAGATAGATACCTACGTACAAATAGGAGTAAGATTCTGTAAGATGTCGAGACAGGAAAAAGAGGTCATCTCGTACAGGGCTGCTGTACACGGTGAAAATGTGAGAACATCTGAACACACACCCTGACATTTGGAAAGCCTTAGATGTGGAAGGCTGGGTGACAGTAGGGATCAGACAGAAGGCCATTATTTATAAAATATGTGAGAAAGAGGGCTTGTAGTTTCCTGATTGTCTTACTCCCAAACACATATTAGAGGGGATCAGCTTGTTAATATGGCTGGCACTATGAACAGAACTGAATCGTAAATCACCAGGGGCTTGCATGTTGTTAACGTCCATGAGAAACAAGCATAGGGAGTTCTGCTCAGCAGGCAGCAAATGAGGGAGAGAGAAAAGACAACAAGGTCCTAAAAAGAAAAAATGCATGAGTGGCAGGTTGTGGATCTGAGTGATTCAAAAAACAGCAGTGCCCACTTTCCTGAGGACAAAGACGCATGCTTTGCAGAGAGTGGCCACTGTAAACACACAGTTTAAGAAACTTTGCTTTTGGACTGGGATGTCTTCAAGAAACTGAATGCTACTCATCAAGTTCCTTTTTGAGAAGTTTTTTTTAATTTAATTTAATTTATAAATTTATTTATTACAATTTATTCACTTTCTATCCCCACTGCAGCCCCCTCCCTCGTCTCCTCCCAGCTCTACCCACCCTTCCTCTTCTCCCTATATGCCCTTTCCCTAGTGCCCTGTTAGGGGAGGACCTCCTCCCCTTCTATCTGACCCTAGCTTATCAGGTCTCACCAAGGCTGGCTGCATCATCTTCCTCTGTGGCTTGGCAAGGCTGTACCCCCAGGAGAGATGATCGAAGAGTCAGCCACTGAGTTCATGTCAGAGACAGCCTCTGTATGCCTTACTGGGGGAACCCACTTGGAAACTGAGCAGCTTATGGGCTTCCTTCGGACAGGGGGTCTAGATTCTCCCCATGCATGGTTCTTGATTGGAGTATTGTCTCTGCAGGACCCCCTGGGCCCAGATATTTTGGCTGTTCTCCTTGTGGAGTTCCTGTCCCTTCCAGGTCTTTCTATCTCTGTCTTCTGCTTCAAGGATTCCTGCACTTTGCCCAAAGTTTGGCTATGAGTCTCTGTATCTCCTTTGGTACCCTGGTGGGTAGAGTCTTTCAGAGGCCCCCTGTGGAAGGCTCCTGTCCTGTTCCTTGTCTTCTCCTACTTCTGATGCCTATCCTGTTTGAGCAGTTTTATAAAATAAAGCTCGGTTCATTCTTTATTTTATTTTTTTACACTGCTATACTTTTAGGAACCACATTCTAAGCAGAGACTGTTCTAAGATATTCTAAGTTATGTTACAGTTAGTGATATCAAGTGGCACACAATTAAGAAGCAATATGTAGCAAAACATAAAATATTGGGAAGTGATAGACAAATTACTAAACATTACATACCTTATCAAGCCAAACACTTTGTAAATATCAGATATTTATTTCAAAATTAAAATATAACCTCCTGGATGTTAGTGATACACAGGAGTAATTATATGCAGTGTTCTGTAGTTAATTTAGAAGTCTATGGATACAAAACTAAGTTCTTACTACAGATCTGTATCTGTCATCTGGCTATCCTTTATCTGTCTGTCCATAAACACACTGAAGAAAGTCCAGCAGAATGCATCACAGTGCAGTGCTATCCGAAAAGCTGCCGATATTCTACTTCTGCAGCTCAGGTACCGTCCTACTTTCATTCCTGTTGCTGTGACACATACTCTGACAAAAGACCAACATAGGAAAGAAAGGACTGATGCGTTTTGGAGTCCATGTTTCATGTCATAGTCCATCATCTTGGGAACGTCAGGGCATGAACTCAAGAGGCTAGTGACATCAAAGCCACAGACAGGAGCAAAAAAAGAATATATGTATCCTTGCTTACTGGTTTACTCTCAGTAACTTTCTCTTCTCTTATACTGTAAATGACCCCCTTCCTAGAGAATGCTGCATTCAAATAACGGTCTGGGTCTTCTCAAATAAAATGACTGTCATGACAATTCCCCATAGATATGCCCATAGGGCCATTCTGTTCTAAATAACTCCTAAGGCTTTCAGCCCAAAGATCCTAGACTGTGTCAACTTGACATTTAAAACTAACCAGCACTAACCTTGTCAACGCGACACAGCAAACTGTAAAGCCATAACTTTCTACCTTTTGTTTCCAAAGACTCATGTTACTATCATAATATAAAATGAAGTACAACTCCCCAAAGTCTTAACAGTTCCAACACCTTAAAAGTCAAAATGTTCTTTAAAAGTCCACTCTTAACTGTGGGTCTAAAAATGGTTACATTCTCAAGTATATTTATTTCAAATGGACAGAACAAAACATAAAACAATTACACCAAAGCAAAACCAAAATCCATTAGTATAAATCCAAATTCTGCCTCTCAAAGTCCTGCATCTGAGAATCACTTGTGATATAATAATCCTCTGGGCTCCAAAGCCATTAGGCAGCTTCTTGTTTTTAACTCTGCACATGCAGTAGGACAGATCTCCTCTTAGGCCAGCTCCATTTCAAACTTGCAACTCTCCTTAACGGATGTCTCTTGGTACTGGCATCTCCAACATTTTGGGGTGTCTGCTGCAGGTGAGGTGTCCCCTCACTAGGAGCCTCTCACAGCCTCTATGTGGAGATTGAAACTGCTACATAGTGCTTTGTCTGTTTCCAACAGCCCTTCAGTTCTTTAGTTCTTCATCTTTTCATCACCAAGTTCAGCTCCAAGTTTGAGAAGTAGCCTGGCCTTCTTAGCCCACAGCTCTATCTCTGAGGAAATAGTTTCCTATTGTCCCAATGAAACACTGAAGCTTTTTCCTCCATGATGCTGATTTTCTTTTAATCAATCACATCTGCACTAGTCTCTGCCTGATCACCACATAGAGAAAACACAGAGTGGGAAAAAGATAAAAAGGGACTGCAGACATCATCAGAGAAGCTTCCTCTTGAAGTAGATAGAAACAAATATAGAGACCCACAGACAGACAATACACAGAGAGTGAGAGTGTGAAATATTCAGCCCTAAAAGGGGATCCTATGAAATCCTCTTCCTCAGGGCATAGGGAACTCTGCAGAATAAGAGGGTCAGAACGGATGGAGGGCACCATCCTCCATCCTTTCAGGCCTCTAGACACAAGCATACACATATGAACTCACAGACTGAGGCCATGTGCACGGGGCCTGCAGGTGTCTGCTCCAGATGGGGTCCTGCAGGTGTCTGCGCCAGATGGGGTCCTAGAGCTGAAAGAAATGAACACCTGCTCCATCCCTGACACAGATGTACCTCCAATCGGTAGCCAATTGCAAATGATTTTTTTTCCTTCCCAAGGGAGTCTCACAAGGGAAACAATCCAGTCTTAAGTGTAGAAGCCACGTTCAGCAGTAGACAGCAAACCCAAATGAATTCAATGGCATCTTTGGAGGTTCTTTACCTTGTAATGTTAAGCCAGGACGTTTTTATTTTCTTCTTCTTTTAAACCCATACAGGTTCTTTGGGTATATATCATGGCTTCTGAATTTTTACGAGATTACTGCGTGTGAACATGTGCGTCTCTGCAACTATATGTATTTCTTGTGCTTTTTCTTTGGCTTTTTCTCTTTGGTTGTTTTGTCATCTTATCTTATTTCATTATTGTTCCTCAGATGCCTGTTTGTTTCTAGGGAAAAACAACAGAAGGGGTGTGGATGTGATAGGAGGGAAGCCTGGCGAAAACTGAAAGGAGTAAGGGCAGGGGGAAAACCATAATCAGAATATATCGTATAGAATAAAAAAAATATTTTTAATAAAAGAAGAAAAGAGACACTAATGAAAAGAAAAACAAATGAAACAATATGACAATAGCAGAAACAACAAAAATTCCAGATTGGATGAATTAGATGAAGTGGAATACCAAGTAAAACACTTAAATATATATTGTAAAAGTTCTGCTAAACATGGGAGACACAGGAGGGGGAAAAAACCTGTGGTATTTCTGGGTGCTTGAATAACTGGAGTCACCCTGCTCTCTGCATAGAGTGGTTGGACTCAGTGAATTCTGCTCACATCTTTCCTGTGCTCCGCTGGTACTGAGTCTGTCTTGGCCAAGTGGCTCCTGTTAACTCAGAGCTGTCTTACATGCCACTTTACTTTGTGTGTTATCCGTGGCACATCCACAGGTCTCTACTTGTTGGAGACCTCT
Organism: Rhombomys opimus; assembly: GCA_010120015.1. Taxonomy (NCBI): domain Eukaryota; kingdom Metazoa; phylum Chordata; class Mammalia; order Rodentia; family Muridae; genus Rhombomys; species Rhombomys opimus. The sequence continues at coordinate 556,854 of REGO01000046.1, read as the reverse complement.
CAGATTGTACCCCTAAAGGTGGTTGTTTTAGCTGGAGAGGAAGTTTCCTAAGAGCAACGGGAAGATGGGAAAGAGGTCCAGCAATTAGTTTGTTACAGAAAAAGACCTATCTAACGCCCGGGTTATTCTTGCCTGGTAAAAATCCTTCCTGGCCAGTGCAGACAGGCCTATCTCTCCCTGTGCTCTATCTCCCTATTGGCTTCTCAGCATCTGGTCGTGTTCCTCACAACTGCCTCTCTGGGCAGGCAAAATTGAAGCTTCCTGACCTGTGGTTGTTTCCTGATTTCGGGCTCTCATGGCAGCTGAGGATCTCACAATAGGTTCTAAAGGTTCTGCCTGGCTGCAGCCCTCTCTCATATAGCATGGCAAAATGGAATTTCTCTCCACCACTGACCTGTCCACGGGAGAAATCACTCTCTCACTGAAACCCGTGGCTGGATTTCGGGCTTGTAAACCTCGTGGGCTTCTCTGAGAATGGGACTGCTCATCTTCCATTTGGACCAATTACCTTCAGGAAATCTCTTCTGTTTCCCCAACCCCCACATACAACCAGAGGCCACAGCAGAGAGAACTATACAGCAGAGGCCACTTGGCTTTTCTGTGGAGTGTCTTTTCGGCCCTTTCCTGTATTTTTTCCACTTCCTTCATGCCTTTTTGAAACTCTCTTCGTTATAGTCTGCTTTTTTCTTATCCTGGCTCTTCTTCACTGACTCACAAAGACGCACACTTTGGTCCACCATCCAGGCCCTTTCTGGAGAATGATTATTAGCGCTTTCTTGATTTGTTTTGGAGGCATCGCATCTTCCAAGGCTTTCCTTCTCTGTGTACCACTGGACTGGACATCTGCAGGCTGGAGCTCTCTTTTCAGCACTGAAAACAATCTTTCAGTTGAAGTAAGGTTTCTGGTGTCATGTGGCTGCTTCCAGGATTTTAGGTGACATAGTTGGGTCCACAACACATGGGTGATTCTAAATCCGAACAACAGGCCACAGGTGCCAGTTCTGCAATAAACAGTGGTAGGAAACATGGATTCTGTGGTTTATTTAGGGGAGACTGGACTTAGTCTGGATCCCTGGTCTGTTGATATGGCACAGAAGTAAAAATCTACTCCATGCTTCTGAAATGGTTAAGTCTGTTAACAGCTTCAGTACTGTGTTTGATTTTTCTAGATCTCTAGATGGACTTCCATTCTGTCAGCACATGTGATCCTGGACTTAACTGGTGACAGCTGAGATAAAGATCATCAGGATGTCATATACAGGTATGTTTCATGGTAAGGCTATTGATTAGAAGATGTTTTATAAGTTAAGCCAACTTGCAGGGCTAGTTCAAGAATAATGGGGTACTAAGTTCAGGTCTTTGCCTGAGAGCCTTTGCCATTTGTACCTTGCCTCTGGGTTCTCAGAAAGACAGAACTGTTCTTAGTGGAAATCCAAGTGAACTCAAGACTGACATCAAGATTATCCAGAGTCCTGATGACACCAGATAGGCTAGGGTCAGATAGTAGGGGAGGAGGTTCTCCCCTATCAGTGGACTAGGGGAAGGTCATAGAGGGGATGAGGGAAGGGAGGGTGGGACCAGGAGGAGATTAGGGAGGGCACAACAGTTGGGATGAATTGTAAATAATAATAATATTGATGAAAAATTTTTAAAAAGAACCACTTAGGCATCTGTTGCTGAACAAGGGTACTCATTGTTGCCAAGGACAGTCTGGCAACCTGATGCCCTGAAGGAGTCTAAATGGACAGACTCACTTTTAAACAGTAACTGAGAGGCATTGAAACTGAGTTTCAGAGTTTTTCAGAACCTGCCTTGGGACTGCTATTTATGAATCTGATTTTATTATGCTGACTAGGGATGCCTAGCAAGCCCCTTATATAGGCACATTGCTTCCAAGTGCATGCAACTGAAAACTGGAACTGAGATTCAGGGCCTGTTCAGAATCTGCTGTGTGACAGAAGCTGACAAACCCGCCCTAAGAGTTGCAGGAGGCTTTTCAGGTCCACTTCTAAGAACAACGCTGGCAGGCCTGCCTGCTGAGACACTGGTGTGATTTCTCCTGGATCCACTGGCAGATGGGTTTGATGGCCAAGTTCTTCACTGAGTAAGGCCCTTTCCAGATCTGGAGCCAGGAGCAGAATTTCCAGGTTTTCGACTTTGGTATGAAAGTGCACTTGCCAGGTGGCTTTCCTAGCACAGGGTTCTCTAAAGCTAACAACCTTCTACAGGAATCCAAAACTCCACTAAAAACACTTCAGTCAGTGCATAGGTATCAGATTCTTGATATAGAGGGATATAAGTACATTCCCCACCTTCTTGATATCAGCCCATATTGAGGCATCTCTATCTTCCAGTTCTAAGGTTGGAAGGATAGATGTCCCAGTGGGAGAGTGTTCAGAGAGCGAGCATTGGATATACTGTCTTCGCTTTCCTGTTTCTAGATAGAGGCTGGAAGTTATCAACTTGATTTATCATCTCTCTTCCCCTGCCCTTCTACCCTCCTCCCTCAACTGCCCTCCCTTCTGGTTTCTGCCTCACACACTACTTCTTATGTGTTGAGCTCAGGAGAGGACCTGAGGTGAGTGCCAACATATTTATTCAAAATAAGATTTCATTTTTTAGAGGACCAGTGGTCTGGTACATGCTCAGTTTCATTTGTGCTCCAAGAGAAGAGAGACGATATCTGGTCTCTTAGCATCAAATACTATCATGAAAGAGTCTGAACATAGCAAAATCTTTTTTCTCTTCAGGGACAAGATAGAACTGGAATGTTTGATTTTGTAGGTCCCAAAGGGTTTGATTTCATTCATCTGTGCACAAGCCTATAAGTACTTTGCAAGTGGCAAACCAGAAGTCAGCCTCTCAGATATCACCATCAGAAGCTGAGATGGTACATTTGTAGTCCAACTCCTTAGCTGAAGCCTGCAGGGTCTGGAGAGAGCTTCCTCCCTGATGTTGTGATAGTGTGGTAGGAACAAGGATAATGTTCCACCTTTTTCCACCAGTGCCAATGTGGTTGTTTTTGTATTTGTTTGGGGCATAGAAACCTACCAACCACTTTCTGGATTTCTCATAAAAGGAAGTAAAGAGCTTCTTGTGTTGTTGAACTGATAGGTCCATCATGGGAAGAATATGGCAGACTTCTTATTTCATGATTTTGATGATGAATATTACATTTGTCAAATTTATAAATTACCCCTTTTATTAAATTTGAACATTGTTTTAATAGTTACACTTTCAAATATTTAATGCAACCGCTATTTGTTTCCGTTTTGGGATTCACATTACATGCAGATGATACTAACTTTGTTCCAAAGGCTTTTCTTGCTTGTTTTTGTTTGTGTTTTTCCCTCTGGCTTCTACACTGTAAACTTTTAGTGATTTATCTTTAAGGTCCAGTGCTTTTTGTTTTTTTTTTTTTTTTTTTTTTACCATTGATATCTCTATTTTGCTACAGGTTTCATCTGATAAGTTGATTTCTTCACATATTTTGTTCATTTTCTCCATAAGAAGATGAATATATTTTAAAATATTCATGTGGTTATTATCCATAGTTTATATTTTTCTGTCTTTTTAAAAAATATTTTCCTCTTATTGTCATAAAATGAAAGCTCTCTTCTTGCATGTTAACTGACTGTTAGAATCTGTGGATGGTCAGTTTGCTCTGCCTTCCCTGTTTGGGCAGTTACTTGAAGTCATGTTGGTCCAAGAGATACTAAATAAGCAATGCTAGAAGCAGAAATCCCCCCCCCCAAACATTTCCTGAAATAAATATTTTCTCAAAATGTACTAGGAAAAAAAACTCGTAGAAAATATGAAAAAAGTAAAAGAAAAAAAGGATAACTAAGTTTGTGAAGGCGGCAGCATCTTAGGAAAGAAGAAAATGAAAACTCTTACTATTTGGGAGAACACTAGAGGGTAAAGCTTGGTGCCGTATGTTGAGTAATCTGCGAATAGCAGCTTAGTTTTAATCTTTTGACTAAATTATTTGGGGATTGCCCAAATATTCTAAACCATATTTGAAACACAAAAATACATTTTACACCTCATCAAGGGAATGGATATTTCTTAGGTTTGATGATGCTGGGCAATTTGGTTTAGCCTGCTGGCAGACCTGAGCCTATAGGCTGCTGCTGATCTTACATGGCTATTGTTGCATAAAGTCAGCACAGCATGACCGGTTGGATACTTCTTGGACACAGTGTTTTTCATCTCTGACGGGTCTGTGAGCAGTTTACAGAGCTTTATCTGCACAACTGCAAAGATGAGTGATCAAGTACACCAATAACAGTCAACAAAAAAGCAGCAACACATTTTCTTAAGGTGAAAAATATTGCTTAAATATCTGAAGTAATATTCCAGTTAATGTAGATTAAAGGTAATTTTACTTTGTTCTTCATGTTTAATATACTGAGGTCCCCAAGACCGATAGCTAGAAAGACAAAGATAATGATATGCACAGTTCACATCTGATGACTCTGTCACTGCTCTGTTTTCCACATCATCTATAGGTTTCAGGCTCTTGGTTCCTTTTGTGTAAGTTTTATATTTGCATAGTTCAGATAGAATCTTTTTAGACTGGGCCCAACAATGCATTCAATTCACTGTGTGTATTTCAGAGTCCTCTTAAATCTTTAGTAGCTTTATTACTTATTCCCCAAGAGAAAAACAGTTTGTATTAATAATGAGAAAGAATCTCTTCTGCCAATATATTCATTTTATAAATACGTAAGAGCACTAAAAGATTTCTGTGTCGTCCATTATTTAAATTTTACTCATGAAAGTCCTTAGTGCCCTTCTCAGCCTCATTAAGCATGCCACTCGTAAGAACCATGGTTTCCCAAGAATTGATAGATCTGGATACAGGAATTGCTCAATGGAAAATATTTTTTTCTTTACACTCTTAATGAAATTCTAACATAAATACCCACACATACTAAAGACAACAAATTTGTTAGTTTAGTGAATAAATCTGTCAAATATTTTTTTTCTAAAAATTCTCCTTGGTGTAATTTCACAGAACCATATTTTGTTTAATAAAGATAAAACAGGCATCTCTTAATATCAAGAATATTCTATATCTACATTAAAAATATATACCAGCTCATCATCAAAAGCTGGACCTGATTCATGCTATTCCATAACCATTAAGACTAATGGTAATGGGGATCATCAGTAAGGAAATTATGGGGTATAGGGAGAGAAAAGGAGCTAAGAAACAACAATAACAAAATTCTAATGAAATTCTAGTTTTCTGCAACTTACAGATAAAGTTTTAGAATTGTTACCTTTGATTGCTAAGGAGTTTAAGCATATTTCTAGCTGAGGAAAAATAAAACATGAATCCTGAAAAATTATTTTAGCTTTTAGTAAATGTTTTTTTTTTTTTTTTTTTTGAGGGGATAACGCTTTTTTGATAACACCTAGTGAGTTTCCCATATGTAAAGTGCAGTGAGCCGCAGGTGCTTAATATTCTCAGCGTAGATTTTACAATTACCGGTTACCATATTGACTTTTATTTCTCTACATAGTTAATGTTTTCAAGTGACCTTGACTACATGGTTGGAACTCTGTGGAATTAGGAGTCAATAGCCTCAATCAGGAAAATTATATCTCTAAATTGATACTTCACTGTAGAAACCATATTTTTACATAATCTGATTTTATCATCACAATAACTGAGGTAAATTTCCAGTGTGCATCTTAATGCAAATAAAACCCAAACCTATACTAGACATCTGAAGTGTCTTTAGTAAGCAAGTGATAGGTACTGGATTCAAGGTCATCCCTTCTGATTTTAAGTCTGATGTTATTTTCATGATGTTTAAAACACTGGCCACAGGAGACAACTTCTTGAACAGAACACCAACAGCACATGCTCTAATATCAACAATCAACAAATGGAACCTCACGAAACTGAAAACCTTCTGTAATGCAAAGAACACTGTCATCAGAAAAAAATTACAGCCTACAGACTGGGAAAGGATCTTCACCAACCCTATATCTGACAGAGGGCTAATATACAGATTATATAAAGAACTTAACACCAACAAACCAAGTAATCCTGTTAAAAAATGGAGTACAGAGCTAAACAGAGAATTCTCAAGATGAATATCAAATGACAGAGAAACACTTAAAGAAATGCTCAGTGTCCTTAATAATCAGGGAGATGAAAATCAAAATAACCCTGAGATTTCACCTCACACCCATCAGAATGGCTAAGATAAAAAAAAAAAAAAAACTCAAGTGATAACACATGCTGGAGAGGATGTGGAGAAAGGGGAACCCTCATCCATTTCTGGTGGGAATGTAAACTTGTACAACCACTTTGGAAATCAGTCTGGCACTTTCTCAAACAATTAGGAATAGTGCTATCTCAAGATCCAGCTATACCACTCCTAGGCATATATCCTTAATATGATCAAGTATACAACATGGATATTTGCTCAACCATGTTCATAGCAGGTTTTTTTGTAATAGCCAGAATCTAGATGCCCTTCAATAGAGGAATGGATACATACGTTGTGATACATTTACACAATGGAATATTACTCAGCAATTAAAAACAAGGAAATCATGAAATTTTCATGCAAATGGTAGGATCTAGAAAACATCCTCCTGAGTGAGGTATCCCAGAAGCAGTAAGACACACATGGTATATCCTCACTTATAATTGGATATTAGACATATAATATAGGATAAACACATTACAATCTGTACTCCTAAAGAAGCTAAGCAAGAAGGAGGACCCTGGTAAGATGATCAATCCTCACTCAGAAAGGCAAATGGGATGGACTTCAGAAGAGGGAGAAAACAGGGAACAGTACAGGAGCCTACCACAGAAGGCCACTGAAAGACTCTTCCCAGCCGGGTACCAAAGCAGATGCTGAGACTCATAGCCAAAATTTAGGCAGAGTGTCGGGAATCTTATGAAAGAAGCAGGAGATAGAACAACCGGAGGGGACAGGAGCTCCACAAGGAGAGCAACAGAACCAAAAATCTGGGCACAGGGGTCTTTTCTGAGACTAATTCTCCAGCCAAGGACCATGCATGTAGATAACCTAAAACCCTCACACAGAGGTAGACCATGGCAGCCCAGTCTCCAAGTGGGTACCCTAGTTATGGGAATAGGGACTATCTCTGACATGAACTCAGTGCCTGGCTGTTTGATCACCTTGCCCTGAGAGGGGAGAAATCTTACTAGGCCACAGATGAAGACAGTGCATCCAGTCCTGATGAAACCTCATAGGCTAGGGTCAGATGGAAGGGGAGGAGGACTTCTCCTATCAGTGGACTTGGGGAAGGGCATGGGAGGACAAAAGGTAGAGAGGATAAGATTTGGAAGGAGGGGGCTACAGCTGGGATACAAAGTGAATAAATAGAAAAAAAGCATTCCATAGTAATTTGGGGGAAGTAAGTTACTTTGGTTGCTACAAACTGAGTCTCTCTAAAGAAAAGTGATTAAATTCTCTAGAGAAGACAGTTTCCTGCTTCAATGTTTTTGACAACAGAAAATCATGTTGGATTTTTTTTCAGACTAATGAATATTTCATAGGAGAGAATATTTTCCGGTTGTAGAGCACGAGGCAAGGCCAAATAGAGCCAAACAGGACTCCAGAGAGTAGAAAATCAGAGACTGTACTATAACACAAAGTAAAAGCCAGACCCAAGAGGAACAAGGAAAGGGTCATTATAAGGGAAGGTGAAAGGCTGCACCATTCTAGCTGATCCTATCAAATTAAGAATTTTGAAGCTAAGTGTGTTAGTCATTCATACATGACTTGGGCTTCCCAATTTTGGAAGACATTCAGTATGACATACTTGTGACTTTCCCCCTAAAAATTATGAACAAGGAGTAGATCCAGAGCTTTTAGAGGATTCAGATAGAATGAGGGTCTCCAGTAAGCAGCACAAGTGATGGCCGCCCATATATATATAT
>REGO01000046.1:528710-548200 GCA_010120015.1 Rhombomys opimus | reverse complement strand
TCAGGCAAGAGTAGAGATCTGATCTCTGATATTAGAAATAAATTGGGACTTTGTACCGATGTTCATTTAGGTGTCATCCACCCAAATAGCATCAGACCCGTCCGATACCTTTTTCTTTTAATGTATTACTGGGTAGTATTTGATGTCTTCTGATGTATTTATTTTTGATTACTTTATAAGAACATTTTTCATCTTAAATCCTTAGAAATAGTTGAAACATAGTTAAGGTATCTTCAAAGTTTTCTAGATTTGTAATATACTACACTTTATACCTCAAATATATTTTTGAATAGTGTTTGTCCCATTACTTTATTCACCATAAAAGCAGGAATTGCATTTCAAAGGTTGGTGTATTCCTAACTCTTGAAGCATGTGTGCTATCTCTCATAGGTCCTACTTCTAAAAAATATTTTAATTGTGTTGATTTGAAATCTTCCCATTGGTTGTTTTAATCGTTCTCAGGGGTGCTTTCAGTATGATTCTAACTTTTCTTCCATATAAGGAACCCCCAGAATACTTAATCACAGTGACCTCCCTGAGTGTGGTGGTCCACCCATTTATAAACCTAACATTTGGGAGGCAGAAAGTATTGTTGAGACTTTGAGGCCACCCTGTGATATATAGAGATGCCCTATCTTTACAGACCATATTAGGTGGTCTGGTGGAGAAGGCTCAGAAGAACACTTGCCGTAAAAATAGTAGGGCCTGAATTCGAATCCTTGGTATGCAGATAAAAGCTATAACATGACTGGCTATAACATTATCATTTTGGTGACAAAGATAGGTGGATCTTGGGAACTTGCCAGCCAGACAAACTAGCTAAAATGACAAGCTTCAGGTTCAGAGAGATACTTTGGTTCAAAACTAATTAACTACCTATCTATCTACCTACCTACCTACCTGCCTAACTAAATACCTAATCAACTAACTCACTGGGTTTTATTGCTGTGAGGAGACACCATGATCATGGCAACTCTTATAAAGAAAAATATTTAATTGGAGCTGGCTTAGAGTTTCAGAGGTTTAGTCCATTACTGTCATGGCAGGAAACATGGTGGCATTCAGGCAGACTGAGTGATGGAGAAGGATCTTTGAGTTCTATATCTTGATCTGCAGGAAGCAGTGAGCCACCTAGCCAGGGCTTGATCTTCTGAAACCTCAAAAACTTGCCCCAGTGACACAATCCTCTAACAAGACCACACTTCCTATAATCTGACTCCATATGAGCCTATGTGGCCAATTTAAATCAAACCACCACAGTTGAGTAATACAGGAAGACAGCCCATATTCTCCTCTGGCCTCCACATGTGTGTGTAGGTTAGCCGTATCACTAGCACCAGCACCGCTGCCACTACCACACACACACACTCACTCACACATACAAATACACACACACACACACACACACACACACACACACACACACACACACACACACCACCACCACCACCACCACAACCACCACCACCACCAGCACCACCACGCAATACCAAACAAACCCAAAGAAAACTGGATGAGTGAATGAATGAATTGAATGAATGAGTAAAATCAGTGGTCCTTCTGTCTTACTCTGAATCATACCTTCTCAGATTCCTACTACATTTTAAATGCCTATTCACTTTGTTACCTTCTTGGTGAATATTCTGAATCAGTTACCTCCTTTAAACTATATTGTTCAGAGCTGAAAATGTTCCCATGACAGTTGTCTTAAATTGTATCTGTGAACAGTACAGAAGAATCACTTTCATGCCCTCTTGTTTTTATTTCTGTTAATAAACCTTTGCTGTCTTTTGTAATCTTGGAGCATGCTCCTAACTCATTCCATCAAAAAACACCTATTTTATTATTGTTACATATTGTAGTCCTTTCTTGGCAAATAAAACAGTGAGTCAGTTAAAAATGATTACATATTAGAGAAACATGATTTAGACAAAAACCATCATTCTTTGTCATAAGGTTTATCATTAAGCAAAAATCTGTGCAAGGAAATCCTTTATGCAGTGGTGGCCCTTTACGTTGAAAATAATATTTATCTAGAAAACATATAGTGCATTGTACTGATATTCTGAAATTTAGTGAAACCTTGATTTTACCACACTGTGAGTTGGCATTTAAAAATGACTTGGCTATGTGAGAAAAAGTGAAAAAAATATCATTATACACATTAGAGATTATACATTGAACGGGAAGACTGAGTCACAGGATGCATGCCTGGAAAGCTGCAGACAGTATGTAGCACATTACACATGAAGCTGTTTTCTTTTTGAGACAGGGGCTGACTGTGAACTCACAGGTGTGTCCTGTTTCTGCCTCCAGAGTGCTGGGATTAAAGGCATGCATTGCCATGCCCAACTTATTCATGAACTTGTGACTGTCACTTGATTTTATTGTTCCTACTGATAGCATGTGTTAGAATATGAGAGCGAAAGCAAGAGTGAGAGAGTCTTTCAGAGGCCCCTTACGGTAAGCTCCTGTCCTGTTTCCTATTTTCTCCTTCTTCCAATGTCCATCCTATTTGTCTTTCTGAGTGAGGATTGATCATCTTACAAAGGGTCCTCCTTCTTACTTAGCTTCTTTAGGTGTACAGATTTTAATATGCTTATCATATATTATATGTCTATATCCACATATAAGTGAATATATACTGTGTGTGTCTTTCTGCTTCTGGGATAACTCATGCAGGATGAGCTTTTCTAGATCCCACCATTTACCTGCAAATTTCATGATTTCCTTGTTTTTAACTGCTGAGTAGTATTCCATTGCTACCTAGCAGTGTATCAAAGCAGATGCTGAGACTCATACTCAAACCTTGGGCAGAGTGCAAGGAATCATATGAAAGAAGGGGGGTTAGAAAGACCTGGAGAGGACAGGAGCTCCACAAGGACCAAATATATCTGGGCACAGGGGTCCTTTCTGAGACTGATTCTCCAGTCAAGGACCATGCATGGAGATAACCTAGAACCCCTGCTCAGAAATAGCCCATAGAAGCTCAGATTCCAAGTGGGTACCCTAGTAAGGGGAACAGGGACTGTCTCTGACATGAACTCAGTAGCTGGCTCTTCGAAACACCCCCCCCCCCATGAGGGATGAGCAGCCTTGCTCGGTCACAGAGGAAGACATTGCATCCAATCCTGATGAGACCTGATAAACTAGGGTCAGATGGAAGAGGAGGACCTCCCCTATCAGTGGATTTAGAGAAGGGCAGGGAGGAGATGAGGGAGGGAGGGTAGGATTGGGAGGGAATGAGGGAGGGGGCTACAGCTGGGATACAAAATAAATAAAATGTAATTAATATAAAAAAGTAAAATTTTAATTAAAAATATCACCAAGCAATAAAATAATCTCAAAAAATAGTGAGAGTTAGAGTAAGAGACAGAGAGAGAAAGAAAGAGAGAGAGAGAACAGAAAAAGCTTTGCTGTTTTCAAAGACTAGCTTTTCAAATTATGAGATAGCTTCAGATGAAGTGTGATGTGTCATGCTTTGTGCTTGCATTTCAGGAGAAGTGACTTTGTTTTTTACCTCCAGAACTCCATGTATGCAGATCTAACTATAATTACTAACCACTCAAAACAACAGGACCAGACAGCTTTCTGCTTCAAGGTACTAGCTGGCTCAGTTTCAGTGAAGACCACTATTGAAGCCCAGTGTGTTTGGTGAAATGTGAGCAGTGGCCAGTTCTTGGAAGTCACTCTGACATTTTCTAGGATCTCCAACCTGGAAGAAGAGAAATATGAGTGAAGAATGTAAAGGGCATATATTCTCTATGTTGGTACTTAGGTCAGGATTATGGTCTTCCAGGAAGACCACCGAAGTACCTTGTCTAAACTGCAGAGTTACAGTACTAAAGGATGGTAAAACAATTAACCTATCATGGGTATATAACAATTGTATACAGACATGGACTCAGCAAACGTCTAATTATGGAATGCCAATTTTAGAAGATCTGAAGGTAGAGACAAACTACAGTACAGTGGCACAACAGCCTTCCCAGAACCCACTTTCAACAATGGACAGACCATCTAAACAAAAACAAAAACAAACAAACAAAAAACATGGCAGTAGGCATGGTAGTATGCAGGCAGACATGGTGCTGGAGAAGAAGCTGAGGATTCTTCATCTTGATCTGCAGGCAGCAGTGAGCCACCTAGCCTGGTTATGAGTTTCTGAAACCTCAAAGCCTGGCCCCAGGGACACACATCCTCCAACAAGACTACATCAGAGACATTAGGAGACACTAGACTTGAGGCCAGGAGACATTAGACTTGAACCACACCTTAGGTCAAATGTGCCTAACAGACATGCATAGGTCCTTTCATTTCAAACAAATGGAATACCCATTCTTCTCAACTACACACAAAAGCTTCTTCAGGGCAGACCATATATTAGAGCACAAAAACTAGTTCTTTTGTTTATTTGTTTGTTTGTTTTGAAACAAGTTTTCTCTGTTTAGCCCAGGCTCTGCTGGAACTTGCTCTATAGACCTATAGACTGGCATGGCCTGCCCCTTCCTCCTGAGTGCTGGGATTAAAGATGTGTGCCATCATGCTTGGCACAAAACTGGTCTTAATTAATCCAAGAAGACTAAAATGATATCAAGCATCTTTTTTTATTATAGTTAAAAACACATTTCTATTTTTATATACCTTCTTCTGTAATGATCAATTAGAACAATACTCTCTGAACTAAAAATGCTACCTTTAATAAAGATTGAAGATATTTTTCAGAATATTTATTTTGAAAAATATTTATTATGAAACTCTCACATCTGTAATGTTTTCAAAATACATCATTAGAGTTATGTTATTGCATATTTTCTCTATTTTTACCATTATGAACACAGAGATGCTACCATCCCATGTATCATATATAGCATTTTTTGATGATAAATGTTAGAAAAATAACTTGGTAATTGTTCTACAGTTGCAGTGTAATAATACTACCCTAGCCATAAGGAATTATTGTAAGAGTATTCCATATTATTCTTGTAGTTATTCTAAAATGACTGGGTGCATATCAGATCAAGAAGAAATTGATATAAGTTTAATATTAAGAAAAATCTAATGTCATACATATACGGTTTAAATATGAATGAATAAGAACATTGCATTATTTTATTTGAGTACTCAATGTAAAATGCATAAATTAAAAGTTGTTGTCACTTCACTTTATCAGAATTGAAGTACATAAATTATGGGAATTAGAGGAATTCATGAATTCATGAGTGAATGAAGTCCTGACTGAATGTGTGCTATTAACGTTGTCATGTCCATGTCGAGGACTTATGCCCTCAGACTCATCAAAGTGGTTAGACCCCTATCCCATCCCCATGAGGCTCAAAAAGATGGCAAAGGCTTCCTCTGGTCAGTGTTTTTTATTGATAATATTGCAGACAATATCCACTATAGCATCCCTCTGATATGTACAGCCACAAAAGCATTCCTCTATACAGACTACTCCTACTGAGGTTCACTAAACACATCTCTGTTGTATTAAGTCATTAAAATTTACTACTGATATATCTTTAGTAAAGCTGTGGTTAATTCCAAACCAGCTGTATACCCAAATCACCACACAGAGACTGGGATTTATTTAATTAACCTAGATCACAATGCTGGGCAATAGTTATTCCATCCTAAACCTCCAAGTCCATGTAGTTTCCTAACATTCAGATTTTACCTATTATACTTGCTTTTAGTGATATCTTAGGTCTGGTCCATCTCTTCACCTCATTCCAAGACCTCTCCTCCAGTTTCTTCTCTCCCAGCTTCTCTCCTGCCACTCCTCTTCCTCCTCTGCCTCCCACTCCTTCCTCTCCTCTGGCTCCTCCTCTCACCCTCCTACTCCTTTCTCTCCATTGAGCAACATTGTGGCTGGTTGCTTTATTTTGGCATGTTTACACAAAGTTGAGATGGGTGATGCTTAGAATAAGTATCACAATGCAATGTCTGAATTGAAACCAGAGAGTGGGGGAGAGAAATCAGCATTTGAATGAACAAGGGTAAGGTGTATACATTCCAAAAGAACACTATACCAACACATCTCCTTATTCAGCTGTATGTAGCAACCCTGCCTCCCTATTCAACTACACATAATAAATATGCTTAGGTTCAGGTGTGCTGAAGTTTCTCCATCAGAGAGCCCATACCATTACATTCAAGCTGTTCTGTGTATCTATCTGTTTTTTTCCTCATTTTCTCACACCCCCAGTCAGGGCAAGTCCCTGGAACTCTGCAGGATATAGAAATAAGTACTCTATTTCCCCAAATCCCGAAACAAATTCCCTAGGATATTTCATGTTCTTCTTCACAAGAACTTTGCTGCTCTGATGGTTTCTGTATGAAGAAGCTAATTATGTTTTTCTGTTTATATTTCAGAAAGACTCCAAATCCTTTCCAATAAAAGAATGGAAACACCTCAAAATTCCAATGCCAAACATTTTGCATATTAACCTACATTTTGAAATATCTGTCTCCCCAGTGCTGAGAATATTAGGCATGTGACATCACACTTGTTTTTTTTTTTTTTTAATGACTTTTGTATTTTGAACTCAACATTTCATGTTTGGAAGGCCTGAAGTTACCTCCTGATATAACTGCCTGGTTTGTCTACACAGCCGTATACTTGAACATTTTATCTACTACTCAGAAATGATAATCAGCAATTATGCATTTTCCACATTCATTGATGACATTTATTTATTGTTGTTACTTTTTGTGAAACCACAAGGTTCATTTCCAAAAACAAACAAATGAACGAACTAACTAATCAAACAAACAAACAAACAAACAAACAAAAAACCCTTTGGATTTTTCCAACTTTTTGTTTTACTATGCTATGTGTGTATTTGTGTTCCTGTACAAGTGACATGTGTACATGGGTGTTTATGCATGTGAAGCCATGTGTAGGTGTCCTCAGTTCTTCTCCACCTTGAGTTTTGAGGCAGAATTTTGCACTGAATCTAGAACTTGTCCATTCTTCTAGACTGGTTGCTTAGAAAGCCCCCGGGATCCTGTTGTCTCCACTTCCCTTTGCTGGGATTACAGGAGAACACTGCTGTGCTAGGTGATCGGTGCTGGGTCTGGGAGATCCATCTCAGGTCTGCATGCGAACATGGCCTATATCAACTGAGCCACATCCCCATCCTCAAAATTATGTTCTGTAATGCTGTCACCTTTATCTGAAAATTGAGATACTATTTGAAAAAATACACAGCACCTTTAAAAAAATGATGCTGATAGTTACTATGATCTTATAGTTTGCTCTTGAGATGTGACTCCTTATAAGAAGATGAGAAAAATAAATAAAAACAGCTTATTGTTAAAGCATTAGCTGGAGAACCTAGCTAAGGCATCATCTCTGAAATAGCTTACTACATTATGTAAGAACCTGCTTTGGAGATGGAATCCCCTTATGGCATTTCTACTAGGAATGCAATATGTATCAGAGCAATAGAGAAGAGAAGATAAAAATGTATGTGCCCAAATGTTTCAAAAACTAGAATACATTTTGTAATGAAGAGTCAGCACAATTTTTGCTGAACAATTAATTGGACCATTAAGAAATAGATTTCTAGCAAACTGAATTTAGAAAATGGATAATGAAGACTTACAAATGACAAAGCTACAGTCAGCCATGCTCAAAGATCTATATACCTTGTGGGTGGAGCCTAATATGCTCATAAAATGTACAATAATGGAATAAGTGGCATCATTTTCTGGAGAACTTGAGATAATTTGATATGTGGATAGAAAGGCTATTCTTATATTCCACCTTTAAGTGTTTTCTTATAAAAATAAATTAGTTAATGATTAAGTGGCAAAAAATAAAAAATATAAATATGTTTAAAAAGTTCAAATGAGGATTATACCAAAGTACATTGTAATGGTAAGTAGATGAGAACATAATTATCTCTATAGATGAAGCATGACTTGGCTCTAGCAAATTCTATTAAAACTTTGGCTACCATCTCTTTAGAAGAGCCAGGTTTACATATAAATGCACTGTATATCAATGACCCAAAACCAATTCACCAAATGACCAATTTGCCAAATGACTGTTGCTCCTTTTAGCTATATTAATTTTATATTATTAATTTTTTGTTTTGTCTTTTGAGTAATGATCAGTTTGTTTTTCTCCCAGTTTCTAACTGAGCTTCATTTTGTTTTTCTTGAAACTGGATGCCAAAGATCAAAGAATTAAACACTTACACTACCAGGACGTTTATCATTGTAAAGAATTCTTAAACTAGGTGCAGAAGCACATGCCTATAATCCTAGTACTTGGGAGGCTGAGTCAGGAAGATCGTGAGTTCAAGATTAGCCTGGGCTGTCTAAAGAGACTTACTGACAAAAACAGAAAAAAACTACAATGGCAAAAATAATTATCAATATAGTTTTATGGCTATATTCCCCATGGATATATTTATTAAAATTTGTGTTTGGTAGAAAACTTATTTTCAGGGTTTTTAAAATTAATTTAAACTAATTTTTAAAAGTTTATTATTTTTTGGTTCTTTTGCTCTCCTTGTGGACCTCCTGTCCTCTCCAGCTCTTACTATTTCCCACTTCTTTTATAAGATTCCCTGCATCTGCCCAAAGTTTGGCCATAAGTCTCAGGGGTCTTTCCTGAGACTCATACTCCAAACAAGTACCGTGCACAAAGATAACCTAGAACCCCTGCACAGATGTAGCCCATGGCAGTTCAGTGTCTAAGTGGGTACCATAGTAATAGGAACAGGGACTGCCTCTGACATAATCTGATTGGCCTGCTCTTCGATCACCTCCCCCCTGATTGGGGAGCAGCCTTACCAGGCCACAGAGGAAGACAATGCAGCCACTCCTGATGAGACCTAACAGACTAGGATCAGAAGGAAGAAAAAGAAACCCTCTCCTACCAGTGGATTTGGGGAGGGGCATGCATGGAGAAGGGAGAGGAAGGGAGGGGTTGGGAGGGGATGAGGGAGGGAACTGGGGAGGGAGAATACAAAGTAAATAAAGTGTAATTAAAAATAAAATAAAAATTTTTATAAGTTTATTATTTTTCCTTTTTGTGTCTGTGGCTGGGTATATGCATGTGAGTATAGGTGTCCTTGGAATTGAGAGTCAGTGGGTTCCCCTGGAACTAAAATTACAGGCAGCTGTGAGCCATCTGATTGGCAACCAAATTTTGACCCTCTAGAAGAGCAGTACATACCCTTAACTGCTGTGACAGGCTCTTTTCAGAGAATGAATCAATAGAAATTTATGTTTCTTAGCAATGGAATATTTAATTTGTCTTAATTATAATTTAGAATTTCTTTATCTAATTTTAAAATCTAACACTTTCATGTCTACCTCAATCATACTCTTCTCTACTTAATTGTTAGAGATAGTTCATATGGTTAGAATAAATTAACAAGGAGAGTTGGTGATCCCCCTCCTCCATGAGGAAGGAAAGTTAGTAAGAGAGTACTAACTATAACTCATATAGCTTTGGGTACAAATACTCAGATGAGCAATTTGTAACTATGCTGAGTTTTTTTCTGTGTTGGCTGCATCTCTGTCAGGGTTTACGATGTTCATGAAAGACAGGTCTTTATCATCTTTATGGCCTTTAAAGTGTTTATGATCAGTGTATTTGATTTGTAATCCCTCACTAGATTTGCCATGTCTCTAAATGCCAAGATATTTATGCATGAAGGTCTTTTGGAATATATGTACACCTGAGTTTTTATTGTTTACTGAGTGTGATGGAATGTAATTTAAAAGTAAAAACAGTTTCACATTGGATTTTACACTTTCACTATTAAATGTATATTATTTTGTTTATGTGCAACCAAAATGTAAAAATCCATGATAGAGTTAGAACTGGAAAAAACAATTACCTTCTTAGCTTCTGTTTTAAATGGTTACTCTAACTGTAAAGAAGTTCACTGAGATGGACACACTTTGGATCTGGTTAATTTTGGCATGTGCTTTTTTATTTACAATTTTTAATAATAAAATTTATTATCTATCTATCTATCTATCTATCTATCTATCCATTTTGTTGTTTTGGTTTGGTTTGTATTTTTGAGACAGGGTTTCTCTGTGTAGCCCTGGCTGTCCTGGAACCCGCAACGCACTCTGTAGATCAGGCTGGCCTTGAACTCACAGAGATGCACCTGCTTCTGCCTCCCCAGTGCATGCCACCAGTTCCAGGCAATAATAAATTTCATAAAAAGAAAATAAAACAAAATCAAAAGACAAAGGAATTGTATGGTTATGATCATATCTGATGGGTATTATTCATAGATACAAAGTAATTCTATTAAATAAACATGGTAGAATTAAAGGAGGAAACAGTTTTTAGTTTATGCTTTATGAGATACTTAAATAAAACTGCAATATAAACATACACAGAAGCCAGTCAGCCCTCTCACATTCTTTATTGTTTATTCCTGTCAGAACTTCTCAACCCTCTGGTGTTCCTGTGCTTTTGGGAAAGCCACAGGTTTGTAAGAATACCATTTCTATGTTTTCTCAAGCCTTTTAAAATTTATACCTTAAGGTCTGTAGATTTTATTATATGTATCCTATATTATATGGATAATAATTTCTTATAAATGAGTATATACTATGTGTGTCTGTCTGCTTTTGGGTTACCTCACTCAGGATGATCTTTTTTAGTTCCATCCATTTGAATGCCTAAGTCATGATTTCCTTGTTTTTAATAGCTGAGTAGTATTCCATTGTGTAAATGTACCACAATTTTTGTATCCATTATCCAGTAGAGGGACATCTGGGTTGTTTCCAGGTTCTGGTTATTACAAATAAAGTTGCTAGAAACATGGTTGAGCAAATGTCCTTGTTGTATGGTTGAGCATTTTTCAGATATATGCATTGTATGTTGAACATCTTTCAGATATATCCCCAGAGATAGAATAGGCTCCTTGTGGGTTCCCTAGTAAGGGAAGAAGAGACATTCTCTGACATGAACTCAGTTGCCTGCTCCTTGATCACTGCTCCCTGGTAGGGTGATCTATCCAGCCCACAGAGGATCTAGGTAGTCCTGTTGAGATCTGATAGGCTAGGTCAGACAGTAGGAGAGGAGGACCTCCTCTATTAATGGGCTAAGGGAGAGGGATAGGGTAGGAAGAGGACTGGAGGGTGGGACAGGGAGGGGATGAGGGAGAGGGCTACAACTGGGACACAAAGTGAATAAATTTTAAATAATAATAACAATAATAATTTATTTCTTTTATTACTAGAGATTATAATATAATTGCATGATTTCCCTCTTCTCCTTTCTCCCTTTAAATCCTCCTTCACACATCTTTCATCTCCTTTAAACTCATAGCCTCTGAGAATCAGAATGATCTGGCTATAAACTTTTTAACATTAGGCTTTAAGAATTATGTGATTTCCCCTACACTGATAGTTCTTAGGAAAATGACAAAATAAATGCTAAGGCCTATGAATCATTTACTTTCTCCTTTTGTTTAGAAATTAATTCAGTGTGCTCTTTAGCAATACTCTTAAAATTCAGTGAACTGCACAGAGAAAGTGACTGTGTCTTTAGAGAGCAACCTCTTCACTTCTCTGCTGTCATGCTAAGCAGTATAGGAATAAAAACTGCACACACACAGACATACACACACACACCTAGTCACACATAAATACATACTTACAGTGCACACACACACACACACACACACACACACACACACTCCTACAAAAATACAAAATAAATTCCAAAATATACAAGCAACAGACTAGTCTAGTAAGGAAGCCAGAAAACAAGTGTTAAAATAACAGAAACTATTTCATCAGAAAAAGGCTTTATAAAACCTAAACCTATTAATAGAGCCTTACTAACATGAATAATTAATAGAACACTGATCAGAATGAAGGAAACACAGAATTGCAAAAATCTATGCAAAGTGGAAGATTAGGTCATTTCAAATCAGGTATTCAGGCATAAAATATGTCCTCATTAGCAGAGAGAAATGATTTATAATCACTGTGTTAATGTCCTATATGGTAGGACCTTATGTTCATTTTTATGGTTTGGAATCTAGAAGCCTGAAATGAATATGGCATATGATTGATTCCCTTGTAGACAGACAGAGAGAGGGTGGGGAATAGGCATTTTTATTGAAGCTTCTGCTTGTCACCAACTGTTCCTGGCACTGCTAGTCTTTCATGAGTATATCCCCATCCTGAACACCATCTTCACACAACATCCCTCTCTCTACACTCCTGTCTCTGTGCCTGTCAACCTTCCTTCCTCATTACATATGGGTACAGAAGCTGAATTAAGCCTCACCCAAATTCAGGATGGCCTCCTTTTATGTAACTTTGACAGCTAAGATTCTACTTCCAAGTAAAGAAACATTGTAAGGTTCAAAGTAGAGGTAAATGTTTTGCTTTGTTTTGGCAGGGTGCTGATCAGCCAGATGTCTTCAGTACATAAAACCAACACCGTGAATAATCCACTTGCTACTCTTTTTTTTTTAATTCTAAAGTATTCTATTATTTTATTTTTATTTTTGAGATTTTTTTAATTAAATTTTATTTTTTAATATTAGTTAGAGTTTATTAACTTTGTATCCCAGCTGTAGCCTTCTCCCTCATTCCCTCCCAACCTCACCCTCCCTCCCTCATCTCTTCCCTGCCCCTTTCCAAGTCCACTGTTAGGGGAGGTCCTTCTCCTCTTCCATCTGACCCTAGCTTATCAGGTATTTTCAGGACTGGATGCAAAGTCCTCGTCTGTGGTCTAGCAAGGCTGGTCCTCCTTTGGGGCCGGGGGGTCAAAGAGCCAGCCATTGAATTCAGGTCAGAAACAGTCCCTGTTCCTGGTCCCCTTACTAAGGAACACACTTGGATACTGAGCTACCATGGGCTACATCTGAGAAGTGGTTCTAGGTTATATCCATACATGGTCCTTTATTTTTTATTTTTATTTTTTAGTTATTATCATTTATTACAATTTTCTCAATTTGTGTCCTTCCTCATCTCGTTCCAATCTCACCTTGCCTCCCTCTTCTCTCCTATGCCCCTTCCCTAGTCCACTGATAGATGACCTCCTCCTCTTCCATCTGACCCTAGCCTATCAGGTCTCATCAGGACTTGTGGAATTGTCTTCCTCTGTGGCCTGCCAATGCTGCAACCCCAGAGGGCGGTAATCAGAGAGCCTGCCATTGAGTTCATAGTTCATACCAGAGACAGTCCCTGCTCCCCTTACTAGGGACCCCTCTTGGAGACTGAGTCTATTGGCTACATCTGAGTCTGGTTTTAAGTCCTCTCGATGCATTGTCCTTGGATGGGGTGTCATTCTCTTAATGTCCCCAGGGTTAAGTTTTTTTTTTTTTTCCTGTCTTGGTCTCATTTTGGAGTTCCTGTCCTGATCCCTCCTTCTGGTCTTTCTATTTTCCCCTATCTTTCATAAGATTCCCTGAACTCTGCCCAAAGTTTGGCTATGAATTTCAGCCTCTGCCTCAATACCTCAATCAGTAAGAGTTTTTCAGAGGCTCTCTGTGGTAGGCTCCTATTTTGTTCCCTGTCTTCTCATGCTTCTGATGTTTATTGCATTTGTCCTTCTTAATGAGGATTGAGCATCTTCCCCAGGGTCTTTCTTATAGTTTAACTTCTTTAGGAGTATAGGTTTTTAGTATGTTTATCTTATATTATATGGCAAATATCCACTTATGAGTGAGTATATACCCTGTGTGTCTTTCTGCTTCTGAGATACTTCACTCAGGATGATCTTTTCCAGTTCCCAGCATTTACCTGAAAATTTTATAATTTCCTTGTTTTTAATAGTGGAGTAGTATTCCATTGAGTAAATGTAGCATAATTTCTGTATCCATTCCCCCGTTGAGGAACATCTAGGTTGTTTCCAGATTCTATTCGATCACAAATAGAGCTGCTGCAAATTTGGTTGAGCAAATGTCCTTGTTGTATAGCTGAGCATATTTTGGATACACGCCTAGGAGTGGTGTAGCTGGATCTTGAGGTAGCACTATTTCTAGTTTTCTGAAAAAATGCCTGATTGATTTCCAAAATGGTTGTACAAGTTTACATTCCCACCAGCAATGGAGGAGGGTTCCCTTTTTCCACATCCTCATCAGCATGTGCTGTCACTTTAGTTTTTGATCTTAGCCATTCTGATGGGTGTAAGGTGAAATCTGAGGGTTGTTTTGATTTGCAATAAAATGTAAAACGTTTATCTTTTCCTTTTCTAACTTATAAGCCATCTCATATACCCTTTCCTGCTTTCCTTAAAATTCATGGTCTTTTTTTATTAATTCTTATTACCTACAAACATGTATGCATGTTTACATACATACATACATACATACATATAAACATATATATATATACATACATACATGTATACACACATACAAACACACACACACACATATATATTCCTAAATATAACCTGCTCAGCCCATATAATGTTGTTTGTATGTTTGTTTTTAAGTCTGCCATTTATCACCAAATAATTGATGTGTTCTTCCCTGGCGAAGATCATCTCTCTTTTTCCCAGCTTTTCTAAATCGCCTATAGTCTTTTGTGTACAGGTGAGGCCCTGTGAACTTTTATCTATCCATTTTGGCATGCCTATTAGTGTCATACCTACTCAGATCATGTCTGGGCAGTGGTATTACTGAAATTTTATGTTTGTAGCTTCTGATATCACCAAGATACACAATCTTAAAGAAAATTCTCTGATGCCCTGGCTTTTACACTCTGTCTGCCCTCTCTTTCACAATGTTCCTTGAGCTTTAGGTACAGGAGTGTTCTGTGCATATATCCATTAAGACTGGGCTCCATAACTCTGCGTTTTGATTGGTTACTGCCAATGAATGTGTGACAATAAATGTTCTTGAATTATATTCATGGGAGCCTGGGTCAAGAGAGAGAAACAGAGAGTGGCAGAGACACACATGGAGAAAGACATACATTTAGAAACAGACAAAGAGATGGAGACAGAAACACACATATACAGACAGGGACATAGACTCAGAGACAGACAGACACACACATACACACACGAAGGTCCATCTGAAGGTCAAAGGCAGTTTGCTGGAGCTGGTTTGGTATTTTTGTGTACGATTTTCAGATTAAATTGAGGTTATCAGGCATGGGAGAGGGTGACTTTACCTGCTGAGCCATCTCTCTTGCCTGAGACTGCTACTTATCCACAGCAAAAATATAAAATGGATATAAGTACATGATAACTTGATTTATGCTGTAGTACCTCATTAAGGTCTGAAATTAATGATACTCCTTAATTTGGGGACAATCTTGCCAAAATCAAAACCAGTTTTATACTTAGAAATATAAGAGACTAAGATGAAAAAACAGAAAACGTTGCTCATCATCAAGGAAAAATACCTATAGTAATTGTGACTTTAAATTTCTTTTGCCCTATATACTTGCAAAGTACCATTTGGTTTCTGTGAAATGACTGTTGATTCACAGTTAAAATGCAGGTGCATTTTTAATAATATAAAGCAAGTTGAAAAACTTCTGGGATTTAGGAATGGTAGAAAAATTTGAATTTCCCCTTCCTATTTTGTATGTAGTTTAATAAAGTATTAAAATAAAGTTGGAAAAAAAGAAAGTTGAGCTGTGTTAATGAGTGTTACAGAAACATAATTCTATATGTGCAATTTTTGAATAGATTTCATGGATATTTTTATCCTTATGAGTTTTTAAATTATTGTTGTGAAATTAGTTGGGTTTACTTTATGTTCTCTATTATTCATCCAAGATGCTAACAGATGAATTATTATTTCAGCTGTTGCAATAATTTTTTTCTGGCATATAAGATGAAATAAACCTCTGGGTTTTTGTCTTTTTCCAACTCAGCCGTCAACTTCTGCATTTGGAAAAGCCTTATTTTCTTAGGAAATTGACTCCATTATCATATCAAAAATGTCAGAATATCATATTATGTGTCATAATATATACAGTCATTATATAAAATCAAACGTTTAAAAGTAAAAGATACTTTCATTGTTATTTTAGAGTGTGTGTATATACTCTCAAGCATGTGCATTTGTGTGTAGTGTATGTGTTTGTGGTGTGTGTGTGCGCATGTGTGTTTGTGTGTGTGTGTGTGTGTGTGTGTGTTTGTGTGCGAGTAATTTGTATCAGTGAAGGTGTCCATGGAGAGCCTGGAGGATAATGATGTAATTCATGTTCTATCCCTCTCTGCCTTCTTTTCTTTAAGCACTGGTTTCCACTCAACCCAGAGTTAGGCTTGCTGCCAGCATGCCCAGTGACCCTCTTATTTCTGTTGCCCTTGGCACTGGCATAGACAGGTACCTTGCATGATCATGCCCAGCTTTTTACATGGATACTAAGGATTTAAACACAGTTTTCTTCTGTTTCTTCAGCAAATATTTTTACCAACAAGGTTTTCCCCCGGCTCACAGCTAATATTTTCAACCCATTACTGATATTTTTTTTTGCATACCTATAAAAAATATGGTTACAAGTAGATCTTATATAGAATTCCAAAAATAACTATTTGGGAGAAAAAAATACAGTGCAGTTTGGGAATCACAACAGAAGTGCTTAACTCTGTAACCTCCATCCCAGAGGTATTTCAGAGGGATGTTTACTTCATGGTCACAAACAGATTCAATGATGAAGCCTTTGGCACAAGGACAACTTGTGTTGGTCTTTGTTGGTAAGGGTGGGAGACAAGGTCAATGACTTATTTTCATGAGGGAGAACTTTGAAACATCTTAAGAACACTAATTTACAATCACCATTTTCAATGTTGATGAAAAAGTTGAGGCTGGCAACCATCTGTCTCATAAAGGACATAATTTTAGACATGGTGACATTCCAATTTTCTTTTTCTTCAAGCTGAAACCTTACCTAGTTGACCATCTCCTGAGTCTAGGCTGACTGTATCAGTGGACAGATCAATATAGGCAGAGGAGTTAGGGACAAAAACCAATAAAAAACAAAATTCCCTGGCTCCCTATATTTTTAATATGTCATTGTTTTTTGAAGACATTCCTCATTTATTTTATTTTTCTACTATTAAAAAATTATTTATTACAATTTATTTACTTTGTATCCGGGCTGTAGGCCCTTCTATCTCTTCAAAGTCTCACCCACCCTCCTTCTTCTTTCCCTATGCCCCTTCCCCAGTCCACTATTAGGGGAAGGTCTTCTCCCTTTCTATCTGACCCTAGCCTTGCACTCTGCCGAAAGTTTGGCTATGAGTCTCAGCATCTCCTTCCATACCCTGATGGGTATAGTCTTTCAGAGGACCCTGTGGAAGGCTCCTATCCTGTTTCTTGTCTTCTCCTTCTTCCAATATCTAACTTGTTTGCTTTTCTGAGTGAGGTTTCAGCCTCTTCCTCAGGGTCTTCTTTCCTGTTTAGCTTCTTTAGGACTACATATTTTAGTATGTTTATCCTATATTATGGCTAATATCCACTTACAAGTGAGTATATATCTTATGTGTTTTTCTGCTTCTGGGTTACCTCCAAATGGGGTATAGAGCTAAACAGAGAATTCTCAACAGAGGAATATCGAATGACAGAGAAACACTTAAAGAAACACAGCATCCTCAGTCATCCAAGAAATACAAATCAAAACAATCCTGAGATTCCACCTCACACCCATCAGAATGGCTAAGATCAAAAACTCAAGGGATCAATCTGGTGATCTCTCAGAAAATTAGGATTTGTGCTACCTTAATGAAGGAGTCTGGTAATTGGAATTATGCCTTCTGGCCTTGGCAGATACATGTCTTATCCATAGTTCCATTTCTCAGAGACTGTCCTTGGCGTTCTCTGCAGGCAGGGTGCTCTGAGCCTGAGAAGTAGATAGCAAGCTTCCTGCAACCTTGGGAACCAGACAGCAAACTTTGTGACCTTGAGTGAATTCTTGTATGCCTTGCCAGGTGGCACAGATGTGTTGCTACTGTGAAAAAAATTTGCTTGTACCCTTTGCTTTGTAAGTGTTGTTTGCACGTTCAGTAAACTGAGACTTGATCAGGAATCTGTCTTGTCTCTGTTCTTCACGTCCCCCAATTTCCACTCCCTCTTTCAGGTGGACCCTGTTCAACTACCCCGCAGGACGGGTCACCTTAAGATCCAGCTATACAATTCCTGGGCATTCATCTGAAAGATACTAAACCACACAACAAGGACTTTTGCTCATGTTCATAGCAGTGTTATTCATAATAGCCAGACTCTGGAAACAACCTAGATGTCCCTCAACTGTAGAATGGATGCAGAAATTGTGGTACATTTACACAATGAAATACTATTCAGCAAGTAAAAACAAGGAAATCATGAACTTTGCAGGCAAATGATGGGATCTAGAAAAGATCATCTTGAATGAGGGAACCCAGAAGCAGAAAGTCACATGTGGTATATACACTTTTAATATGTTACTTTATCATTTTGAGAATTTTATACTTATATACAAGGTATGTTAATCATATTTACCTTTACTCTCCCCCTAACTCCACCCACATCTAACACCCACTCTCTCCCAACTTCCCATCCTGTGTCTCTTACCAAAGAAACAAACATACAAACAAACAAAAACAGTCAATGGATTGCAATCCGTGCTGTTCATATACTGTAGTGCTATCCACTAGAGCAGGGTCTTCTTACCAACCATCACATCTTTAAAGAAAACTAACTCTCTGTACTTTAGAGCCATCAACTTTCACCTGCTTAGTCCCTCAATGCTGTAATAATGATTGCCTTGATTTTGTTCAAGACTGTGTAGCCAATCAAAACTACTCTGAGTCTACAATTGCAGTGGTTCTATCATGTGTAGAAGATAATATTTTGCTCTGGTACATTAGTAAATGATGGTACATTCACTCTTGAGTCCTATGAACTCTGCAATCATGAGAGTTTGGTCCAATTTATTGTAAAAGGGATATTGTCTCTTGTGGAGTGGTGTTTAAAATCAACCAGAAAGTAATTGGTTACTCCTGTGTGTATTAGTTTGTCAACTTAACACCACCTTGAGTCATCTGGGAAGAGAGAACCACAACTGAGAAATTATCTTCATTAGATTCTCCTGTGGCCATGTCTATAGGGCACTGATGTGAGAGGGTCCAGACTACCGTGGGAAGTGCCACTTCTGGGAAGTCATTCTGAGTTTAAGAAAGCAAGCTAAGCAAGCCTTGGAGAGCAAGTCAGTAGGCAGAATTCCCAGTTCTCCATGGTTCCTGCCCCTGTTTCCTGCTTGAGTACCTAATCTTACTTCCTCTAATAATGAACTGTGATCAGGAAGTGTAAACCAAGCAAACCTTTTCTTTCCCAGTTACTTTTGGATGTAACTAGAACAAAAATTGGTACTAGCTTGTAGGCTTTGCTGTCATGGACCCTTTAATATTTTTTTAAGAGATTATGATACCAGTAGTGGTTCTAGAGAAATAGAATTAAAAGGCTGAATTACTTTCATAGGCTTGGTGATATCTGTAGCTGGTTCTTCAACTGGATGAAAATTGAAGTACTAAAGCCTCTCTC
>REGO01000046.1:459545-510934 GCA_010120015.1 Rhombomys opimus | reverse complement strand
CCCCAAAAGTTCTTTTATTGTATAGAATTTTTTTGGCTTTCCTGGGTATTTTATTTTTCCATATGAAATTAATAGTTGCTCTTTCCAGGTCTGTAATGAATCATGTTGGAATTTTGATGGGAATGGCAATGAATCTGTAAATGGCTTTTGACAGGATGGCCATTTTTACGTTAATCCTACTGATCCATGTAGGATCAACATTCTTAAAACAAACAACTCAGTTTTTGTTTTGTTAGTTTTTTCAGTATGAACTAAAATTTGAGCAGACATATGAAACCCTAAGTATCACCATTACCAAAAACAACTTTAATATCACCAGCATTGATTATATGTTGTTGGGGCATTTTGTTCCAAAATCATTCCATGAATATTCTACCCAATGTAATATTCATACCCTTCAAAATATGTGATTTCTTTCTAATCACAGAGCTATACCAACAAATCCCAAACTGAGAACCTGCCCATAAGAGTACTAGACAACTAATCCGTAAGTGTGTTGATGTCATAGAGGACAAGGGATGTTTCAAGAGTCATCACAGTTTGTGTGAGAAGCATCATGGTTATAGACAATATATGAACTGGAATAAAAAAACCACATGAGGGCAGGTGTAATGGCTCAGCAGGTAAAGATGCTTACTTCCAATCCTGGCAACCTTATCTCAGAGAACCAAAGCCTGCAGGTTTTCCTCTGACCTCTCTACACATGCCACAACACTGTCCCCATTGCCCCAAACAACAATGTATTAAAATTCATGAAGAAAAGGCACCGCAGTTGGGAATGCTGAAACCAAATGAAGCCTGTAAGCAATATGTTTTGGTTGCTGTTTTTGCTTCACTGGACTAGAGCATGCTCAGGGAGCGAATAACACATCATTTTTGAGTGTGATTCTTATGTATTTTGCTAGAAGGTATTAGAACTTGAGTCAATAAATGAATAAAGAAGATCTCTGTCAATGGGGGAGATTCGTGGAACTCATTCAGTGTACAACTAAAACAAAACAAAGCAAAACCCAAAACAAAACAAATTTAAAAATTCTGCTGACGGGTGAATTTCCTCTCTCCTTTAGAGCTATTGTTTGTCTTGAGATATTTGTGCTCATCTGTAATTAGAATTCACACCCGGAGACTCACAGCAGCAGTTTCCAAGGCACTCCAGTCTTTCACAGAGAGATGCATTTTGTACATGGATTGAATTTTGGTTTCTTGATTCTTGAGACTGAAAGTGTCCTGTTGTGGGGCTTCTTGGTTTTTCTAACTGTGCTGGAAGTTATGGGGATATACATTTCATCTCTGACTGTATATAATGATTCAGTTTTTTAGGAGAACCTTGACTAATATAGACTTGTGCTAATGCTAATTTCTTTAATTTAACATCAGAGGACCTTAGTTGGAAGATATAGGGAGACCTTATAATACTTCTGAATTCTTTTGTAGGTGGGAATTATTCTAAAAAATAAAAAAACCCAACTCTGTATGTAATTACACACCAAATATACCTCAAAAAAGCTGCTGAAATGATGCAATTTGAAAAGAACCAAAAATATTCAGGAATATTCAGGAAATAAAAATTATCGTAAATATTAGGAAAACCTGATTCTAGTAGGATATCACAAATTTTGAAGACAGAGAGAGAGAGTGAGACAGAAAGAGAGAGAGAGTGAGAGAGAGATATCAGGGATAAAGAAGATTCATGGATTAAGAGCTTAGAGGGGAAAACGCTGGTATTCTAAATCCACAAAAATAGATGATTCTATAAACATTTTCTCTTTGTGAAGCATAGCCATCATACACTGGCATTATAAGTAGGATGTATAATTGGAACACTCTTTTATAGAAAATAATTTATGGGCTTAATTTCTACTTGACCCTTGGAGGCTACATGCCATCTTAATAAATGAGAAGTCAAGATATACCAGCTATGGCTTATGCGTTAAGGATTCTATGAATACATTATTTAAATTTGCACAGTTGACCAACCAGATCAGTGATAAAATCATATTATCAGAAGATGAGGTAGTTCAAGGAGATCAACCTTATTTATCATATCAGAAATTCAATATTCAATTTACAAAATTGGTAGCATAATTAAATGTAGTTAAAGCAAAAGTTTAGAAAAGAAGTTAATTACCAGAAGAACAAGAAAGAAAGAAAGAAAGAAAGAAAGAAAGAAAGAAAGAAAGAAAGAAAGAAAGAAAGAAAGAAAAATCCAAAAGAAGGCATTGAATGAATTATCAAGAAAGTGGGAAATCTGAGGCAGGGGCTTGCTTGTTATTCTTTACTGTAATTCTTTCTGTGCTCTTTAGCCAAATATTTATTTATTTTATAATTTTTGGATGTTTTCTGTTAACATGTTTTATGTTTTCTGTTAACATGGAAACTGTTAGATTTGTAAAATTAAATGTAACAGAAAATATGCATATTCAGTTTTATTTTATATGTGTGTATAGACATACATACATGCATACACATACATATTCTATAATTGTTTATCTTATATCAAATGTGCACACAAATTACCAGACTGTTTCTAACAGTAGACTTAGGGATTTAATTGGCAGCTGCCTTTAAGTTAATTATTTAAGCAATGACATTTCACCCCTCTAAATTAAAAGCAACAAATTGATAGCACATTTTCTTAAATTGAAAATTACTCAACCTTTATGTATAGTGCTTACTTGAACAAAACTATTAAATTCATTTAGCTAAAAGTGCCATGAGAACCACTTGTTTTATTGAACCCCTTTAAGTTTGTAATTGAAAAATAATGCAAATGAGTGATTCTTTTAGGAGTAGATCTCTAGTAAGTAAGCATTTGTCTTGAAAGCTGATAGCAATGATTCTTTTGTTATGCTACAAGCTCACATCAATTTCCTTAGACCAATACTGAGTAGATTAAATGTACCAAGGAACTTATATCCAAGTATAGAATTATTTATTTACAAGAAAAAGTTAACAGGAATTTGGTGAACAGGCTCAGGTAAAACACTTGTTAATGTATCCCTTGACCACTTAGCAAATAACACTTTTTTTTATGAAGTCATGAGCATTCAAAACATAACTAAAAAACAATGTGGATGAATTTCACTAAGTATAGAAGAGTCTTATAAAAGTTTTTGAAATGCAGTAAGACATGTAGATACACATCTCAGTCTTTAGAATCCTTAGGATAATATTGCTGCTGTAATGGTTACTGCAAGTCAACTTAGCAGGCTCCTGAATCCCCTGGAAGATGGGTTTCACTCATGAAGGTGAAGGATTTTCTCAATTGCATTTGCTGAGGTGAGGATAATCACCCACTGTGGGTGGGAACATTCTCTGGGTATGACCCTCTACTGTATTAAATGGAAATGGTGAGCTGAGGAAAGGCATCCATTGCTCTCCTTCTGAATCAGGTCATATTGTGGCCATCTGCTTTAAGCCCATGCTGTCTTTGCTTCCAATCATGATAGACTCTACCTTGAACTGTAAGCCAAAATAAACTCTTACTTGAGTTGCTTTTGTCTGAGTGTTTTGTCATAGCAACAGTTATAGAAACCAAGGCAGCTGTGTGTAATCAAGCATGAAGTACATCTGTGTGACTCACTTACTGTGATCCAACCTGGGAAGCCCAGCTGCTTCTGTCTCCAATATTTGTACAGTTCCTTTTTGAAATGGATGGTAAATTCCACTCCAATTTAATCTGCTCGGGAGTGGAAGTGGACAGCATGGTATAGGATGAAAGAATCTGCAGAATAACTGCACATGCTTGCACACACACACACACACACACACACACACACACACACACACACATATGCCTGGTCTCACTTTTTTTCTTTATTCTGTTGAAGATATAGCATAGACGCTTGAAGCAGTCTTATTCATAGGATACCCCACAACTTAATAACCATATATCTTTAGGAAAGTTATTCTTCTTTCCCAGGCTTAGTTTCCTCATTTGTAGAATGAAAAGAGTGGTTCCATTCCATAATGTTCTTGTCATATGTAAATGATATTTTGCATGTAACATTTTTGTTTAGCATGACATTAGTTTTTTAGCACCCCATAGATGTCAGTTACTATGATTTTTCCTTTCTCCTCCTCTCTGCTGTGTAAAACTATTTAGTTGGAAGTGGTATAAACGTAATTGACAACTAAGTGCAAGAAACAATACTGACATTGAAAGCTTGAAAAACGTGTCTAATAAAAAAAAACACTGAGAATAAATAGGTCATTAACCTACCTTAAAATTAGGAAACAGAACTGGCTGCATTGTCCTCCTCTGTGTCTTGGTAAGGCTGCCCCTCACTCCCAGGAGGAGGTGATCAAAGAACCAGGCACTGAGTTCATCTGACAGACAGTCCCTGTTCCCCTTACTAGGAGACCCACTTGGATACTGAGCTGTCTTGGGCTACATCCAAGCAGGAGTACAATGCAACCAGCCCTGATGAGACCTGATAAGCTAGGGTCAGATGAAAGGTGAGTAGGACCCCCCATCAGTGAACTTGGAGAGGGGCATGGGAGGAGATGAGAGATGGAGGGTGGAATTGGGAGAGAATGAGGGAAAGGGCTACATCTGGGATACAAAGTGAATAAACTGTAATTAATATAAAAATAAAAATTTAATTAAAAAGAAAATTATAAAAAAATTAGGAAACAACATTGTAAAATGGTAGTCTATCCTGATTACCTGTATTCTAAAACACGTACTTTCAGATGCACACACACAAAGTACCCATCTTAATGTGAGTCGCCTTTTTAGACACCGTCATCTGTCAAACCAGAAGAGTGGGGAGCAGCAACGTTCTCCTCTACTTAAAACACTACCAGGAGGCTGTGAAATCTCTCCCTTTTTCTGGGACAGCCATGTCTTCCTAGATTGCTTGAGAAAATTTTTTTTGGTAAAGTTCAATTTCTAATCTGTCATTGATCTGGAGTAAACTATAGTTAAAGTTTATAGTATTGTCAAAGTTGTTGAGGCCTGCTCCTTTTGGGTAGCATGCTTTTATCAGGTTTACCAGTCACATCATTTCAGCTCAATGGCTGACATAAAATAATTTCTGTACAAGAGCTCTGTATAAGGTCAGGTTGACCATAAACTATGTTTATGTTCAAAGAGAAACTCTGTGGCCTTGTTGTTCCTAGAAATTCTTAAACCATAAACACAGATGGCCACAGGTGACAGGCACATTTTCAAGGTTAGCTAGAACTGCTTGTCTAGAGCTGACCACCCTCTTATATATCTGCTTTTCTGTATGAGCTAATTGAAGTTTTTGCCGTTATAAACTGGTTCTGGGAAATAGGTCTAAGTCACATTTTGGGTCCTGAATCCACTATGTCCCTGAACATGGTCAGTCTTGGAGTGTTGCATTCAATAAACCATTTATATATAACTGAGACTAAGTGGTCTGAGTGGCTTCTTCTGATCCCTAACAATAGTTAGATTGATCTCTGTAGTATATGATGATTTTGATAAAATGTTACTTTTCATAAGTTTTAATATTTGTCAAGCTTGCTTCCATCGCTCACTATGATGATAACAGAAATGTTGTTACACTACTCAGATGCTGTCAATGCAATTTTATGGTAAATAACATTACAACGTCATTGTGAGACCATGAAGGTGATACAATGTCAAGGGTATGCTTGACACATATGTGCCATGAATTATATGTTTGTGCATTGTATTTAGAATGTAAAAACATTACTATGAATAAAAGGAATGAAATAGAATCAATGTAAATTTTGTTACTGGTTTTGAAACTTCTTCTAAATAAAGAAAACTTCCAAGCAGTCAAGTTACCTTTAGACTCTAGGATATTCTTTGATATCCCATCACAACTCTCTCCAGCTCCACTGGCAATATTTCATGCCTTTAATCCTGAAGGGGATATTTTGGGAACAATTTACAGTATCTTCTACCACGACTCGCTGAAACTAGCAGGGTACTTCTAATTTTTTAATGAAACTAAAATTATTAAATTGGCTAAAATCTCAGGCCGTTGTTTCCTTCTGTTCTTCTGTCTTAATATTGGAAGAACTGAATTGACATCTTGGAGCTATATTCCAGGATTTTTCTCTGTGGATAATAGAAACATCAGTATGCAATCAGCTGTTTTTTGTGTCTCTTCTTTATAAGCATTGCTCTCTTTTAAAAATGTATGTGTGTTTGTGTAAGTGTCTTTTGTGAGTCTTGTTGATTGCTGAAGCTAGGGGAAGCATTGGAGTCCTTAGATCTGGGGTTACATATGGTAGTGACCTGCCTAACATGGGTGCTGTGAACTGAACCTGGGTTCTTTTCAAGGGGCAATGTGCATGCTTCACTACTGAGCTTCATATTTTTATTATAAAATATTCAACCAGGTTAAGATTTGAAAATGTCATTGCTCCCAGGAACAGTAATGCATCAAACCTAGCCTGTTTATTCTGAAGTATTTTTCAAATTACTGTCAATAAATGGCATGTAGCTAAATATCCCAAGATGCTTACAGAAAGAAAATTTCATTCTGGGCCCTCTTGAGTCAGAATCTCTGGGAATTAGTATTTATTTCATCCTTACAGGTGTGTCCTTAAAAAGCTTTGCCTCTGGTGGGCCTACCTTTTCTCTGGGCTAAGAAGTTCCTCACAATTAGTCACCCTGGCTAAAGATTTGACGTCTGTTTCCTTCTTTGCTTAGTTTAAAGAGCACTGATGCTCTGTGCTGATAGTGTCTGTTGTTCAGTACTTTCCAAAGATCTTTTGGAAAATTATAAGATAGCTAAAGACTTTCATTGCCTTCTTTCTCCAGCTTATTTGCTGTATAGCACAGGAGAACAAACACCTCTTTTAGCTTACATCTCCTTTGTATATCATTCTTACAAATAAAATAGGCCATATATTTCATGCTCCAACTGGGACATTTGAGACAAGTGTGCTACAAAATCTGTTCTATTGCAAGAAAAAAATCAAGACTTTATCAGAAATATCCAGTCACACATTTAACTTAAAATAGCAGAGGCAGTCATACTTTACCAGATAATTGTAAAGTCATAATAGAATGTTTGACTCATTTGGCTGCATATTATAACTTAATGCCTATTTATATTTTTTCTGGTGTAATGTTCCCCTTCCCCTTGGACCAGCCTTCCACTTCTTTACTATAGAATAACTTGGCTAGAAGCAGCAAAGTTACCCTCGAGCTTGTTGGAAATGAGAGCCCTTGCTTCCATCCTGAGTGTACTGAATCAGAACCTGGTACATGTGGCTGAGAAATCAGTGTTTTACAAGGCCTCCAAGTGATGCATATTAAATTTTGAAAGCCACTTGAACTGCAAGAATTCTTTTTCCTCTGTTCAATTCTCTTCTCACTTTCAATTCCCTCTCTTTTATTACTTTCTGCATGATTGAACTTGATGTTATTAATTTTGTTCCCCTTTATGCATCTGGGTAAAGTTGAAGGTTAAGAGGATGTGAAGGCTAATTTTTCAACCAAATCTATTTTTCTCATTTGTTAAACAATACTTAAGCATCTGACATATGAGGTAGGAAAAGAGGTCTGAATTAAAATTAAACCCATCCCGCTCTTTCAGTGTTTTCCTTGAATGTAAACTAACATGTGAAAAGAGCCAGGTACTGTAGGTTTGTGCACTGGTGATGTGTGAACAAAAAGATTTCTTATGTGGAAATCCACTCACAGATGTTCACATGCATCTAGATGGAAGTGAGAGCTATGGAGCCTGTTGGCTTCAGGGTTCGTGTCCTCTGTGAAGTGACATGGTCTTATGGCTGTTTCCCTATGGCTCCTTTCCTCCTTCCTGACTTTCTGCGGTTCCTTCAGTTGCATGGCCTTCTTCATTGTTAACTCTTAGCAGCAGCCTAGTACGTACATAGTGACATTTCTTATGTTTATGGTACTCTTAGAGATCAGTAATGTGTAAGCCACAACATAGAATATTTTATGTACTATAAAAGCATATCTTAAAAACCTTTAAAGAATTTGAAGCTACATGTGTGAAGTTATAACATGTATCTTCACATTGTTTTGGATGACTACTTAAATATGTTTTTTCACTGTTCTATGGTTGTTTCTGTTGTTTTGCTTTTGTTTTATAAAATCTTTTCCAATAGGGTTTCTTGTACCTCAGACTGGCTTTGAAGTTTTGGTAATCTTCAGGCCTCAGCTTCCTAATTTTGGGATTACAAGTATATTCCAAAATGCATGTTAATGTCTATTTCATAAAATAAGCACTTGAATATTTAAATCAATATGCAGTAATGACATATATTTATAGGGTACCATGTGAGTTCACTACATGTGCACAATGTTTCATGATAAGGGTAATTGACATATTTAATATCTCAACCATGATTTCTTTATATAGAAAAATTAACTTTCAAACAGCTATATTTATTTAAATATTATCAACTATAAGTATAGATTATTAGAAGTTAGTCCCTGTATCCATCTGTACTCCCATATCCATTGCCTATCATATCTCCTTTTCACTTTCCTGGACCATTCACAGGCTCTGAAAACCACTCTTTTGCTTCAATATTTAGCTTCTCTATATAAGTGAGAGTATAGTTTCTTAGTTGTAATTTTGAAGTGATTTTTAATCTATGCTGTTGCAAATGTTAAAATTCATTTTTTATGACTGAACGATATTTTTTATTTTTTTAATATTTTTAATTTTTTATTAATTACACTTTATTCACTTTGTATTCCCCCTGTAGCACCCTCCCTCCTCCCCTCCAAATCCCTCCCTTCTTCTCCCTTCTCCACGCAGGCCCCTCCCAAAGTCAACTGATAGGGGAGGTCTTCCTCCACTTCCTTCTGATCCTAGTCTGTTAGGTCTCATCAGGAGTGTCTGCATTGCTTTCCTCTATGGCCTGGTAAGGCTGCTTTCCACTCAGGGGGAGGTGCTCAAAGAGCAGGCCAATCAGTTCATGTCAGAGACAATCCCTACTCCTCTTACTAGGGGATCCACTTGGTCACTGAATTGTCATGGGCTACATCTGGGCACGGGTTCTGGGTTATCTCCATGCATGGTACTTGGTTTGACTATCCGTCTCAGGGACGAGCCCTGTGCTCAGATTTTTTGTTTCTGTTGCTCTCCTTGTGGAGCTTCTGTCCTCTCCAGATCTTACTATTTCCCACTTCTTTCATAGGCTTCCCTGCACTCTGCCTGAAGGTTGGCCATAAATCTCAGCATCTGCTTTGATAGTCTGCAGAGCAGAGCTTTTCAGAGGCCCTCTATGGCAGGCTCCTAGGTTGTTTCCTGTTTTCTCCTTCTTCTGATGTCCATCCTCTTTGCCTTTCTGGATGGGGATTGAGCATTTTAGCCAGAGTCCTCCCTCTTGATTAGTTTCTTTAGGTGTACAGATTTTAGTAGGTTTATCCTATATTATATGTCTATATGAGTGAGTATATATCATGTGCATCCCTCTGATGCTGGGATAGCTCACTCAGGATGATCTTTTCCAGATCCCACCATTTAATGCAAATTCCATGATTTCCTTGCTTGTTATTGCTGAGTAATATTCCATTGTGTAGATATACCACAATCTGTGCATCCATTCCTCCACTGAGGGGCATCTGGGCTGTTTCCAGCTTCTGGCTATTACAAATAAGGCTGCTACAAACATGGTTGAGCAAATGTCCTTATTGTGTATACTTGAGAATCTTTTGGATATATGCCTAGGAGTGGTATAGCTGGCTCTTGAGGAAGCACTATTCCTAGTTGTCTGAGAAAGCGCCAGATTGCTTTCCAGAGCCAACACAATTCTTTACAGACCTTGAAAGAAAAATTCTCAACTTCATATGGAATAACAAGAAACTCAGAATTGCTAAAACAATCCTCTACAATAAAAGATCTTCTAGAGGTATCTCCATCCCTGATCTCAAGCTGTAGTATAGAGCAACAGTAATAAAAACTGCACAGTAGTGGCATTGAAACAGAATGGTGGATCAATGGAACCGAATAGAAGACCCAGAAATAAATCCACACACTTTCTTTATTTCTTTACAGATGGCCATAATCTGTTTGTAATTATCTTCCTCTATTTCTTTTTGGACGGCCATAATCTGTTTGACTTTATCTTCCTCTAATTCTTCACTCATTTTATTTGTTTCCTCTATAATCCTCTTCATAAGCATAGATGTTAGCTCATCTTCAATTTCAATTATGCTGGGGTGTCCAGGGCTCCTTGCTCCTGGATAACTGGGTTCTGGAGAAGCCATATTGCTGTGTCTTTTGGCCTCTACCCACTGGGCTATCTTAGGTATTGGGTGTTAGTTTCTGGTTGTTCCTGGAATCCTGTGGTGGAGAGAATCCCCTTGACAGGAAGATTTTTCCTGAGCAGCTTTTTGGGTATGGTCACTGAATGGCCGGTGTTTTTAAAGAATTGCCACAGCTCACCTCAGGTGTACAGACCTGAGTGGTAACTGTGGTCTTCATTAGTCAAGAGGGCTCTCCTCTTACCTCGAGAAGTCCTGGAGACAGCTGCCCTGCTTCTGGGTTTTTTTTGCTGTAAATTTAGTGAGCTGATGCTTTAACCTGGGTGACCCCTGGTTTGGTCGGTTTAATTAGGGATAACTGGTTGCCCCTTGGAGCAATTCTGGGGGTTGATCTCGGGTATCCCAGGCTTTTGTAGGTCTGAGATTGGGGCTTTGTGCCCCAGTACCCCATTGGTAGTCAGTGACAGGTGAGCTCTGCTCTCATGCATGCAGCTGGAGGATAGTCAGGAGTCTGTGGATAGCCAGAAACTTTTCCGGAGATAGGTGTCCCTGAGGTAGGGCCAGGTGTTTCCCCCACTGTGGGGTTTTCTCCCAACAGGAAGGCCCAGTCTGTGGTGTTTGGGGTGGTGCATAGAGCACGCAGGCGCTGGCGGGTGGTAGCTCCAAGCTGGTGATTGGACAGGAACCTGAGACCATTTCCTGAAAACTTTCCTTTGTGTGCTGGTGGTGGTGTTGTGGGGGAGGTAGGCTGAGTGCTCTATACTGTTTCCTTCCCTGTGGGTTTTTCCCGACAGAGGATCCCAGAGGATGCCCTAGGGGGCACAGTTCTGTCTATGATGGAGAGTCATAATTCTGGATATTTCAAATTAGAAATTAATTTTATTTTAAGCCAAAACCCACAATTTTCTTTTTCAATGTTTAGTGGGCATTTCATACCTGTCTCTGGATAGCATTGTATGTTATCTTTAATTTCTCTAATGCATATCAGAACTGCCTGTAAGACCTTTTTCCTATTAAGAAAATCAACTGTAACGTTAGTATTTTCAAATATTTGACACTATTTTGAACAGATTTAGAAACAAACTCAGAAGCAAGAAAATAGGCACTTGATACTACTAGGAACTATTTTGTGCAAGGGTGATGCCATTTACAGGCGCTTTGTGCTTTCATTTGGGCTTTCTGTGAGGAAGGATTGGCCATGCTAACTAGATTGTCCTTCTTTTGTAATAGTTTCACCAGATGCTCTCAAAGATTCAGATCAGCTCTGGGGAGCCATCAGGAATCCAGTCCTTAAAGCTGTGTAGCGTTTGGACTAAGTCATCTGTCTTAGAGTTTCTGTTTTTGGGGAAAAGAAAGCATGACCTCTACAACTCCTGTAAAGGAAAACATTTAAATGTGACTGGCTCACAGTTCAGAGATTTAGTCCATTCTGATCATGGTGGGAAGTATGGTGGCAGGCAGGTAGACATGACGCTGGAGAAGATGCTGAGAGTTCTACATCTGGATCCACAGACAGTGGAAAGAGAAATTGTGAGCCACTGGCCTGCCTTGAGCATCTGAAATCTCAAAGCCCACCTCCCCCTCCCTTCCCATCTTCCTCTACCCCCTGGACATGGTTCCTCCAACAATATTGTAATATTATATACCTACTCCAGTGGTATGCCACATCTCCTAACAGTGCTACTCCCTGTGAGCCTACGGGGGCCACAGACTGATGGAGACCGATTATCTGGAAATTTTAGCAGTGTCCATAACATGCACCTGTTGTTGGCTCTTCCAAAACTGGAACGTGACTCACAGAGAGTTAGAAAACAACATCGAATATTTTAGTATAAGCTGAATATTAGAACTAGTAGCTAAAATCTTGTCATGAAAAATTCCATGGCAAATATTAGAAACTTGCTTATAGTAGGTGGGTTTTATTTTACTTTTGATTATAATGAGTGTTGGTTAAGAGAAGAGGCTTGTGATCCAAGGCTTTGAGTAGTAACAAAGGAAATCAGTCACCTAGATACAATATGAAAAAGCATGTAGAATTTACCTAGCCATGTAGCTGTTGTTTGATCATATTGAAATTAACTAAAACTCGAAACAGAAGTTTTTTTTCATATGGAACTTTTTTTTTTCTAATTTGGAACTATGTTGAATCAACTCAAAGTTTTGTGATGCTGAAACTAAGAGATAAGGAGGTATTCTACAGAAACCAGTCAGTCTCATCAATAAAATATTAATTCTTAACCTTGTAAAATGCTAATGCATGGGATAATTTTCCAAATAGATAAGAATTTCAACAGTTCAGTAAATTTACTAAATTTCAACAACTTGGTAAAATTTCACATTTACTAGCTTGCTTACAAAGCTGGTTTTCTCTAAATTATGCTACTCTTGATTGATCTACAAATAATGAAATGAAAAAAAGATATATTTAGGAGAAATTGTCTCCATAAATTTTAAAATCTCCCCCCACCACAGGGGCAGGGTGTTTTGATACCCTTAGGCAGACATTTTTCTTCTTGGGACAGAGGCTGGGTAGCCTTGTGGAAAGCATTTCTAACTGAATGTGTGTAATCTTCAGGCCTGATTTGATTCCTGAAAAAGTTCCCCCATACAGTGATGATGGACAAATTGTCTTGCTGGTTTTCTCAGGTTGACAAGCAGCCTGGGATTGACTAATAGAAAGCTGATTCAAAAAACGTCATGCTGTGTTGTCCACTTTTAAATCTGAATAGCTGTAGGTTAGATGCTGTCTTCTTACAGAATTATAAGTGTTCCATTTCTAGACTGAGTATTCTGTCAGAACAATCACACCTCAATTGTGCAGAAACCAAAATGCGACAGATACAACTACAAGTAGTAAGGGCAAAATGACAGTGATCAAGATTATTTAAAATTTCTTCATTTTAGTTTCCTTATTCACAAAATGTAAATTAGAATTCTGCAAGGTAAATGAGTTAGATTTGTGCCAGTCACCCAACACACTCCACAAATAATGTTATAATTATCCAGTTACTTTATTTCATATAATTATTCACTTTTAAGCAAATGCTTCGCAAATATTTATTTACAAGATGTCATCTTAAACTTTAGACTTGTAGTGCCTTGAGCACTTGTATGACTTGTCATTCCTTTGTTTGTCATCTCTGACTCCCATCTTCATTTCAAGCCAGGGTGACTGCACTAGATGGTGAAAAACAAGAAACACCTTGTTTTGAGGAAACAAAAAACAATGGTTATTTCTGTTTCTAAAACTGTCTGCCTGCCTGACTGCCATTCACATATTAAAAACAGCAATGAGATGACTTGTTCCCTTTTCAGCTAATTTAAGAACTATAAAAACTTAATGAATGCGTGCTGTTAGAATTCCATTTAGAAATTAGCAATTGATTATGTGACACTTTGAAATTCTTAAAATCTCTTCATTATTGTAATTTAAGCACATTCTCACAGCTCACCCTGTGCCTTTGAGTAGCCTGAGCTGGGGAAAGTATTCCTCACTGCTTCTTAGGTAAGACCTTGCAGCAGTCCTGATGAGACATTGTTGGCTAAGGTCAGATGGAAGTGGAGAAGGTCCTCCCTTATCAGTGGACTGGCTAAGAGGCATGGGAGGAAAAGAGGAAGGAATGGAAGGATTGGGAGGGGAATCGAGAGGGGGCTACAGCTGGAATACAAAGTGAATAAATTGTGATTAATAAATTAGAAATAAAATTAAATAAAAAAATAAAGGAAAAAAAATCAAAAAATTCTTAAAAAAACAAAAAAAACAAAAAAAAAAACTGTCTGGATCCAGAATCTCAAGAGAGTCCTTCTCTAGCATCCAAGTCATGGTGTTAATAGGTTCTGGTACTTCCCAGGAGTGCTTTTGTTTGAAATTAGGAAGGTATAAACACAACTTTGAAATGAGAAGGAGGCAAGGGGGAACTGCATTCCGCAATCTAGAGAAGTTTTGAACATCAGATTAAATAGAAAACTACTCATTTTCTGTCTCTCTTCAACGTCCATGCATGCACAATACATACACACCAAGTATATATACTGTCTCTTTCATTTATACATATAAATACACTTAGTATAATGTGAAAATGTACACATACTAACATAACTCCTTATACTCTAACATATCATCTTTTGTAATTTCCAGGGATTCTAGTGCACATTTGGATGTCCCTGGGGAAGAGGTGAAGATTTCATTCTGGGCAATTGGAGGTAGACTATAAGGAATTTATTCAGCGAACCTTGGATGTTTGTTCCACTTGATTAGTTTAATTTCAAGCGAGTCCTGTTGGTACTGAGAGCACACTCCAAGAGAGCCCGAATGCTAATGTTGGTAGCTCTGTTTTCTGCATGGCCCTTTCCTTTCTAGAAATCTGCCATGCATCTTCCAACCATGTTCGCATTCCCATAGGGTCCAGTTCTGAGGATTATTCTGCATGGCTGTATAGCCTCTAGCACTGTGGGTTCTTTTTATTTTTTATTTTTCTGCCTAAGTGATTTCTTTTTTAATTCTTTTTTTTCTAAAAATTAATTTGCCTGGGAAACAAACATACAGTTATTTTCCTTAAAGAAGTAGCTTATAATACCTACAATTCATATAAATTCAAAATTAATAATACTTGGAGATGAAAAATCAGTAACTTTCACTTGATTCTAATATTTTGCTTTTATAAAAGACTTAACTCATTCTCATAATACTGTTTATAAGAAAAAATATACTTAATGTAGATTCCAAAAATTCATTGTTTTTTTAAATTAATTTATATATTTATTTTTTACAATTTATTCACTTAATATCCCTGCTGCAGCCCCCTTCCTTGATCCCTCCCAGTCTCACCCACCCTCCATCTAGTCCAACAATGCCCTTTCCCTGTCCCCTGATAGGAGAGGATTTCCTCTCCTTCTCTCTGACTCTAACTTATCAGGTCTCATCAAGACTGGCTGCATCATCTTCCTCTATGGCTTGGCAAGGCAGCACTCCTCCCCCTAGGGGGAGGTGATCAAAGAGCTGGCCACTGAGTTCATGTCAGAGCCAGCGCCTGTACCCCTTCTTAGGGAACCCACTTGGAAACTGAGCAGCCAATGGTCTTCCTTTGAACAAGGGACCTAGGTCCTTAGTCATTCCAGAAATGCAAATCAAAATGACCCGAGATTTCACCTAACAATTTATTATTATAACGCACATGTTTTCCAAGTTATATTCAAGAGTCATTACAGACAGTAAAGCAGGGGTTCTAGAAGTTAGCTCAAGTCCTCTTACAGCTATCACAGAGGTCGTTTGTATTTGTT
Organism: Rhombomys opimus; assembly: GCA_010120015.1. NCBI lineage: Eukaryota > Metazoa > Chordata > Mammalia > Rodentia > Muridae > Rhombomys > Rhombomys opimus. Next base: position 495,459 of record REGO01000046.1, on the reverse strand, counting down.
TTTTAGTTCAGCACTGCAGAAGTTTTTCAAAGGACAAAGGAAACTTGATTGATGTTTGATTTCGTCCCTTGTCTCCAGGGCTTTGAGCTAGAAGCTTTTAGGTTTGATATTCGAGTCCTTCTTATTTGTACTTACATAGGCACAGGGAATTCATCTTTCCTATTCCCTCTCCAATCTGTCTGCATCACCAAAGGAGAACATCTTCCTGTCAGGAAGTACCTCAGTGAATACCTGCATTGTTAGCGGAAGCTCTTACCTTTAACATGCCTTGGTTTGTGAAGATTTCCAGTTTATTCAGATTGCACTGGAGACTATCAAGCATTACATTCAGTCATAGCATTCACTTCACATGTCAGGGTACTTTTGGCCCTCAGAATTTACTGCAGAACATTTCTTTCTTTGTTTTTTCTTAGTGATTTTATTTATTTATTCATTTATTACAATTTATTCACTTTGTATCCCTGCTGTAGCCTTCCCTGTTCTCCTCCATAGCTCCCCTTCTTTCCCAAAGCCCCTATGCCTACACATATGGTATATATTCACTTATAAGTGGATATTAGCCATATAATATAGGATAAACATACTAAAATCTATAGTTCTAAATAATCTAAACAAGAAGGAGGACCTTAGGAAAGAGGCTGAAATTTCACTCAGAAGGGCAAAAAGGATAGACATCAGAAGTAGGAGAAGACAAGGAACAGGACAGGAGTCTTCCAATTGGGGATCTCTGAAAGACTACTCATCAGGGTATGAAAGGAGATACTGAGGCTTATAGCCAGACTATGGGCAGAGTGCAGGAGACCTTATAGAAGAAGAGGGAGATAGAAAGATAGAAAGATAGGAACGTCACAAAGAGATAGACAGAATAAAAAAAAATAACTTGGCCCAGGGGGTCTTCAGAGATAATTACTCCAACCAAGGACCATGTTTGGAGAGTATCTAGACCACCATGCTCAGAGGAAACCCATAGGCTGCTCAAATTCCAAGTGGGTTCCCTAGTAAGGGGAACAAAGACTATCTTTGACATGAACTCAGTGGCTGGCTCTTTGATCGCCTCCCCTTGGAGGGTGTAGCCTTGCCAGAGGAAGATGATGCAGCCAACCTTGATGAGACCTGATAGGCTAGGGTCAGATAGAAGAAGAGGAGGACTTTCCCTATAAGCAGACTAGAGAAGAACATTTCTTATTGATATGACTATTTTGTATATTTAAGAGAAAACAGATAGCATTATAAAATAATAGTGCGTACATGTCCAATATCCTGTACCCAGCTCAAGACCAGCAAGGCTTGACAAACACTAACTCCACATAGAACATGTTGAAACAGACCTTCAGGGCTTCAGTTCTTAACTTTGTATTGATTCCTAGGAAAAATTCAAACCTTCATATACTTGAGGGTCCTTGATGTTCAGGTTTAGCATTTGTTCTGTAGAGAAGAATAGGATCAGCGTCAAGGATGATTCTTGAGAGAAATAAATGATGGTAAGATTACGGAAATTCTGATCAAAGGAGTAAAGTGTAGGAGAGAAGGCAAGTACAATTGTTATGCTTGTCAGAAACATGAAGCTAATCAAGAAAGCAGAATGTGAGGTCTCCAGGGATACTCTGACTGATGCTTTGCTGGTGTAAGGAAGTTGAAAGCAAGCTGACCAGAAGCAGGACCTCTCCCTAGACTGGCTTGGAGAGCATGTTCACTTGGCCTTCTCTGCTTGGCCTGGAGTCCTTACTGTGAGCATCGTGTGGGGAATGTGAGTCACTTAGAGATCACATTTACCCACGTAGGTGTGGAGGTTGTAGGTTTTTTTCCCAAGGACATTAAAAGTTTATGTGATTTCCTTGTTTTTAATAGCTGAGTAGTATTCCACTGTGTACATGTACCACAATTTCTGTGTCCACTTCTCATTTGAGGAACATCTAGCTTGTTTCCAAAATCTGGCTGTTATGAATAGAGCTGCTATGAACATGGTTGAGCAAATGTCTTTGTTGTGTACTTGAGCATATTTCACATATATGCCTAGGAGTGGTATAGCTGGACCTTCAGGAAGCGCTATTCCTAATTTTCTGAGAAAGTACCAGATTGCTTGCCAAAGTGGCTGTACAAGTTTACATTCCCACCAGCAACGGAGAAGGGTTCCCCTCTCTCCACATCCTCTCCAGCATGTGTTGTCACTTGAGTTTTTGATCTTAACCATTCTGATGGATGTAAGAGATGAACTCTCAGGGTTGTTTTGATTTGCATTTCCCTGATGACTAAGGAGGTTGAGCATTTAAGTGTTTCTCTGCCACTGATATTCCTCTATTGAGAATCTCGTTTCCCTCTGTATCACAGTGGAATACTACTCAGCTGTTACAAATAAGGAAATAGTGAAATTTTCAGGCAAATGGATGTTACTAGAAAAGATCATCCTGAGTGAGGTAACCCAGAAGCAGAAAGACACACACAGTATATACTCAATCATAAATGATAATTAAACAGGTACTATAGGGTAAACAAACTAAAATCTATACTCCTAAAGAAACTAAATAAGAAGGAGGAGCCTAGAGAAGATGCTCAACCTTCATTTGGAAAGGCAAATGGGATAGACATTGGAAGTGGGAGAAGACAGGGAAGAGGACAGGAACCTACCACAGAGGGATTCTGAAAGACTGCACTGATAGAGGTATTTAAGCAGAGGCTGAGACTTATAGCCAAGCTTTGGACAGAGTGCAGGAAATTTTATGAAAGAAGGGGGGAGATAGAAAGACCTGGAGGGGACAGGAGTTCCAAAAGGAGACCAACAGAGCCAAAAACAAAAAACAAAACAAAACAAAACAAAACAAAAAAACTGGCCCAGGGACCCTGCAGAGACTGATACCCAAACCAAGGACCATGCATGGAGAGGACCTAAAACTCCTGCTCAGATGTAACCTATAAACTTGGTTTCTAAGTAGATTCTCTAGTAAGAGGAACAGGAACTGTCTCTGGCATGAACTAAGTGGCCTTCTCTTTGATCACCTCCTCTTTAGGTGTGTAGCCTTGCCAGGCCACAGAGGAAGATGATGCAGACAGTTTTGATGAGATTGATAAGCTAGAGTCAGATGGAAGGGGAGGAGGACCTCTCCTATCAGAAGATTAGGGAAAGGGCATAGAGGGAGAAAAAGGAGGGTGTGTCAGTCTGGGAGGAGACAGGGAAGAGGCCTCAGCTGGGATTCAAAGTGAATAAATTACAAAAATTAATAAATTTTAAAAGGAAAAAATATGGGATGGAGGACAACTCGTCTATTATTGGAGAAACAGGATTTTTCCCATTACTGAAATGACGTTGAAAAGGTTAGCTTCTTTAGAGTCCCACTTTTGTAAATGAACACATGTTAAGAAAAGTCGAGGTGAAACAAGCATAAATTTAAATATTTTGTTCTGTCTATAAAGATGAATATTTATCTATCCTGTCTGAATATTTCTAAAAATGTATTAGTAACTGAGTATAGAAAGCAGGAAAATCTATGAGTCAAAATTTAATATTTGATACAGAAAGTTAATGTAGATTATTGCAGAGGCCCTCCTAATATAGTAACAAAAAGAGAAAAGACTGTTTATGTTGCTGTCTTCGTGAAATTACAGTGAAAGCATTCTTTCTATAAAAAGATTTATTTATTTATTTATTTATTTATTTATTTATTTATTTCTGTGTATGCTTGCTTGCCTGCATACGTGTAAGTGCATCATATGTGTGCCTGTTGTCCACAAAAGCAGGAAGAGGGTGTGTCATCTCTGGAAACTGGGGTTGCCCACTGTTCTGAGCTTCCGTGTTGGTTCTGGGAATGGAACCTGCATTGTCTCTAAGAGTGGCTCGTGCTCTTAACCATTAAGCCATCTCTCCAGTCCAGATACATGCTTTCATAGGATTTCTAATCCAGTCACAGGAAGGAGTGCTGTAGGGTCCAAACTTTGAAAAATCTTTTCTTCATTTTTGAGAATTTCACCTATGTTTATAATGAAATATGATCAGGTCTACTTCCCATTTTCTGAACCAAGTCCCCTGGTATCTCCCCTTCAGTTCTCCTCCCTACTTCAATTTTTATGGCCCATAAATCCAGCCTGTTACACATATGCCCAGGAGTGTAAGGCCTTCCAGTGGAGCTTGGGAAACATATCAGTGCCCATATCCTGGATAAAGAACAACTCTTCCTCTCCCTGTAGCCATCTTCTGCCAGTAGTTTATTAGGAAGCACAGAAGTTTGCAGAAGGTAAGACCACTTATATAAAAACTTACATAAGTCCTTGTTTGTTTCCATGTGCATATACATATTTTGTACTTACTAAGTAGTAAATGATAGTTTGGGGAATTGCCAAATAGGTTTCTTTTTGTCAAAATTATTTATCTTCATAACAAAATGTATCAATTTCTGTCTCTAACTTTCTCTGTTTCTTCCTATCCCATATTATTGAATATGTTTTAGTCACTCTTAAATTATCTATTCCCATTTCAAATTTATTAAATATGGTGATGGAAATTAATATGGTTTTAAACAATCTTCCCTCCAAAAACAAAATATAATGAGTGAGAATGAATCTATATTAGGCATCTTTCCTAGTATTAACTTTTTTAAAATATGTTCATAAACCACACAAGAGTCATCCATGTGTATCTGTCATAATGAAGCTATGTCTTTGAAACATTTAAATCTGGGAAATGAACATTTATGTGCATTCACAAATGCTCACATTTTAAAAGTATTGAAAATTACATTCATAAACTCAAACAACTACAGAAAAGTGGTAATGTATTTGATGTGTCATTCATTTGCCTTGTCCAATGGGAAGATTTTTATGCCCAATTATTAGTTTTGGATTTCTCATGTTTCAAAGCACATTTAATAAATTGATGTTTTAAATTAAAAATATTTGGGTTCATAAATTAACCTTCCCTGCTAGCCCAGGATGAATATATTCTTGTGTGTTCCTCTGTCATTTGGTAGTCAGTACCCAAAGCAACAAATGGAAAAGAGCAACCAATGGAAAAATGTCAGTGATATTTTATATCACACCATGTGTGATGGTATACTGAACTAAAACTGAATTGCAGTTTGGCTTTAGAGTACGGAAGAGAGGGTAAAGTGTAGGTGGAGGCGATTTTGGAGTCAGCCATATTGCAGAACCCAGCGGATTAAATTTGAGCCACTGAGGCAGTAGTGCTCATCAGCATGTTTATCCTGACACAAATCGGGAACATCAAAAAGAGTTTGTAAAGATACCATTGAGAGTTTTCAATTGGAAAAAAAATATTTAAGGAAGCCTAAAAAAATTAGGTTTGTAAATGCCAGACACTCAGTAACAATTCTAACATCTTCGCTTTCAACTTTTTCAGAATTTTAGTAGATACTATGTAGTTTAAGAAAGGCTTTCAAGACATAAGAATTCTTATTAGTGGCTTAGACAGAAAGTAAATATTTTAACACAAGAAAATTCATGCACATATTTCTGCAGGCTTGGTACATTCTGAATACTCAGTAAATCTAATATAGTTTCAGAATTAATATAAATAAGTTTACAATTTATATTTAAATACAAGTAACCTTATATAAGTATATATTTTCGACATACATAGTAAAGTTCCAATAATCTGTAATGCAAGTTGAGGCAATGTGATAACAATGGAAATGTAATAACCTTATGTAGATGAAAAATTAAACTATCCCTTACTATTCTTCAGAAATAATATTACTATTGAAGTAAAATTATAGATGTCTTTTTCTGAAGTGTAACATTTATGTACAGAGAAAGACATCTCCTTGTTCTTAGTAAGGGCCTTCCTTGGAAGTTATATGATGCAGGAGCATCCTGTCTTCCAGGAGATGGCACTAATGTGCTTTTTTCCTTAGTCCAGAGAACAAATCAATAAGCCAAAGGTTACCTTAGCAATGCATTATGCAATACTGGGTGAAGTAAGCATTTTGTTTCATTCCACTTCATGTACTTTATTTATGTTGCATGCTAAGATTATTAGTTGTTGCACCACATCTATATTAAAAGCTCAATTTGTTTTACTTCAGGGATATAATATATGCATTGATGAAATGACCTACTTCATTTTCAATTTGTTTTAAGAAGCGGTTGAGTCTTCAAAAGAAGAAAAGGAAAAATATTATGTATGAAAAGTCCAGAGGTTACTTGGTTCATAAATCACAATGAACTACAAGGATTCCAATGGTGATTCAACTTGATATAATTTAAGTGGCAATGGTGTGAAATTTATAATATTACTTTCCTTCAGCATTTTTTCTTGTAGTGTTCATAGGTATATGTTTTCCATGTAAATAAATTTTGGCTTTTTACAGCTATTAACCAGTACTATTTAAGAAATTGATGTCTACCACAATTTATACCGAAAAATTAAAAAAAAAATCCAGTAGAGTATGGAAAAATGTGTTTTTTTCTGTTTTCTAATTACTATGAAAATAAATGTTCATAAATGAATAAGATAAAAAACCAAATGTTAGTGGGGTAAACGCTCTGAGCTAGTCATTATGCCACCTGCTGGTAACGCAGAGATGAGAGAGTTAAAATTCCTGCTGAAAAGTAGCTTGCAGTGAGATTTGGGAGTTCCCATCCTGGCAGTTCCTCCACTGTGTTTTGTTGTGGCGAGCACTTTACATTTCAATGGATTCTACAGGTGTGTAGTACGTCTTAATTTGTACGGTATAATTTGCAGTTTTCTTAAGATGTTTCACATGGAACATTGTTTCATATGCTTGCATCCTGTGCATACCAGCTCATAAATATTTTTGCACAACAGAAAATGGTTTGGTATTGCATAATCAATTCCTGTGCTTTTCTCAGGGGAAGAATACCTTCCCTGCTTGCATCATTCTTTAGTTGTTTGTAGTTCTTTGTCTAGGGGGTGAAGTCTCCTGGGACTTCTCCTTTCATGTTAGTGTGTCTGTTGGTGTCATTCTTGTGTAGGCAGTAGTATTGGTGAGACTGCGTGAGTGTAGCTTCTCTGACATTTTTAGGAGACACAAACCCAGAATAGACAGCCTTGAAAGCATATACATTAGAAAGGTAACATTCTATGGACCGACGAGGTTGTATTTGTGTATTAAAGAACACATGTGTTGTGTATATATGTACAGGATTTCTTATATTATGAACTGTATAGTTAATTATTACATATAATATACATTATTGTATATGACATATATTATTATATATATTACATAATTTAAGAAATTGTATCCATGCATTTGAAAGAGAAGACAGGAGTAGAAGTTCCATGGGAGGGCTTGGAAGGAGACAAGGGAAGGGGGCAAATGTTGTAAACATATTAAAATCAAATTAATTTCAAATCAAATTAAAATCAAATCAAAGTATATTACTCATTGTTTTTGCATGAGTAACCAATTTTTCTTTCACATTTGCTGGAAACCTATTGTGTCTTTACCCCATTACCTTTCTACTTTGCTCAAGGTAAGCCAACAGGAGTGAAGAGTCACAAAAGCAGGCACAGATATTTTTATGAGACTCCTGACTGTGGGAACAAGCCAGCAGTCCCATAAAAATACTAAGACAATAGCTATAATATATACACACAGGACAACAACCCAGCCACAAACTCACCTATGACATGTCCAGCCTGCACATTCCGCTAGGGCACTGGTGGTAAAGAGCGTGGAGTAGCCAACCAATGTCTTTTAACCCAACGACCGCTCCATGAGAAAGAATTCACACCTGCCACTGCTTGGATAACCAAGAACTAGAGACTAGATAGTCCAGAGTTCTAAAGTAAAACCAAATATTACTGGTCTAGAAAATAATCAACAAAAATTATATCAAACACTCTTATTCCCGCTCAAATGTAACTTAGCTTCCAAAAATTGACTTTTTCTAAACTGCTTTGTGCCTCAGCTTCTGGTACCCATCATGCTACGCTCAAATTCTGTGAGATTGACATTTTTAGATTTCACACATGAGTGAAATCATGCCACACTTGTCTTTTTGCGCTTGGCTCATTTCACATAAAAATTCAAGTTACATACTATTATACCACAGAACAGAAATTTCTTCCTCAGAGTAGTGAACAATTTTCCACTGTGCATATGTGATGCATATGTACTGGTGGATTTGTCTGTACTACCTTTTAAGCAACCACAGTTGATGAATATTATATCTTATACATTCTTCAGTGACCTGTCTACAATGCCCTTTAGAGTCTTCCATATAACATAGTCTTGACACTAAGTATAGAAAAGAAAGTGTGATAAAAATGTAGTGACTGGGGTGGAAGAGGGCCAGAGGCCATAGGTAAGGTCCACCAATGTGTGGCTGTGGTCTGAGTGAACAAATATGTGGTAGAGATTTGGAAGATAAAGAGAAGCAGGGCAGTTTGTGTACTATGAAATGGAACTGTGAGTAACAGCATGATGCGAAGGGCCTTGTTTTGCTACCTGAGGCCATGGTGATTCCTGGGTTCAGGCTGCTGCTGCAGGCCATGTCTGGATCTGTAGCCGTACCACAGCAGGGATCTGTGCTGATGTCTACTGCCCTTGTTACCTACCACCAAAGTCCATGTGGATGTCTGTGGTCTGGGCTGCCATCTAAGGCCATGTTGATGTTCGAGGGTCGCACTAAGCTGGTACTACTCCTGATCAGCCACTGCAAGGTGGTACCAGTGGTGGCATAGGCTCTGTAGAGCTGACCCCACACTTTGCCTAGGCAGCATGGTAGAGCAGACTCGGCCCCTTGGCACCATGTATGATAGGAGATCAGGCCCTACTAATACTCTCTGCAGTATGGAAGAGCTGTCCCCGCCCCTTGCCTGGGCATTGTTAAGAACCATCAGATTGATTAACTCAGCTACCATCCAGGCCCAGATCAGGACACAGTGCAGTTTCCACAGCTAGATTTTAAATTTAAATTTAAATTTAAATTTTAAATTTAATTTCTTTTATGGGAAGGTTACAAGCATGGAGGGTAGGAATGGAAAGACTGGGAAATGAGTGGGACTGAGGTGCATGATAGGAAATTCATTCACAAAACATCAATTAAAAAAAAAGTGCGAAAAGAAAAATAAATAACAGTGACTAAGCTCACCATCTTAAGTTTCAGATTCACTTAGAAGGCCTAATTAAATATATACAAAAAGAAAAAAAATATATACACAAAGTTATAGAAAGGTTGTCAGATCCATTCATTTCACTCATGAAAGGTATGCTGGTCTGAATAGTACCTTTAATGACAATGCAGTCATTTTCTATGATACACAGTTATTTGGAGACAATAAAAAAGTTTAGTTTTTTTTTCGTTTATTTCAGGTTGATCTTATAAAACTGACATGCTTAAAACAACAAGCAACAAAGCAAATCAACAACAACAAAAAAACCAAGTTTAAAACTTTTGACAAACATATCTGTTAAACTTGACCATTTAAATGTAGCTAAAATATTTTTAGTTAAAACATTTAATGATTCTCACAGTTTCATGAACTTATGTTTTATAAATTTCTTACGGGTTTTCTTTCCATTGTATAAAATGGACCCCAAAGGAGTTGAAATTTTCACAGTTGTAATATCGGGTGTCATTCTTACAACTATTTAGCACATTTAATTTCAAACTCTGAAAATTAAAACAATGATTTCTGATTACCTCTGATTTCCCTGTAGGTCTCATTTTAATTACGGATTAAATTAACAATGAAAAATTAGTTTATAAAAAGTACTTCATTTAAATTGGTGTAAGTTGTATGTTAATGACTCCTGCTAGACTGAGCACAATGCTTAATCAGTGTATTAATCAGTTTGTATACTTTGCAAAGGCAGATTTGTACTTTTAAATATGTATGCATTAATAATAAAAAGATTTTTGGCAAGCAATTGTTTCAATATTAAAACAAACTTTGGAATAATAGTTTAGTTCTTGTGAGCATTACTGAAATTTCTCAAGTTAATTACAACACAATTTCATTTATATATCCTAGTGCATTTTTAATTTTTTGATATTTTTGAGAAATTCTTATATGAATACTCTATTTACGTCATTTTCACTCCTTTCTTCCTCCTCCCAACTCCTTTCTTTCTCCAGCTCTCTGTCATATTCATGATGAGAAATCATTCTTTAATTATTATTGTTTTACAAACACACACACACACACACCACATAAAAGCAGTTGATGTCTGTATTTTGAGTAGTTTTGCTTTCTGTCGTAGTCTCTGGTGAAAAAAAGAAGCTTCTTTGATGAAGGGTGAAAGCTTCACTTATCTGTAGATGCAAGGATAAATTCAGTGAAGTTAGAAATTTTTCTGGTTTAGGAAGGTGGCAGTTGTAGGTTTTATTCTAGGGTTCATGCTCTCATCAGCTAAGGGCAGTTGGTTGAGTTATAGTATCTGGCATTATTTCCCTTCTATTGAGCAGCCTCAAGTCGAATTAGATAGATCCTCATTGCACCAAAGAGGATACCTGGCAGAGCTGGTCACTGTCATTCAAAGGCTTCATTGGTGGGTTGGTGTCTCCCTCACTACACTGGAAAAGTTCCACTGATAGGAACTAACTCCTATAGGCTATAGGAGGTGGCAACTTCAGGCTGCATTATCTCCCACCACTAGGAATCTCAGCCAGTGTCACCGTTGAACTTCCTAGTTGTCTGAGAAAGCGCCAGATTGATTTCCAGAGTGGTTATACAAGTTTACATTCCCACCAGCAGTGGAGGAAGGTTCCCCTTTCTCCACTACCTCTCCAGCATGTGTTGTCACTTGAGTTTTTGATCTTGGCCATTCTGATGGGTATAAGGTGAAATCTCAGGGTTGTTTTTATTTGCATCACTCTGATGGCTAAGGACGTTTTCTTATCTCTTTCAACAAACAACAAAAAGAAAAAAAATGCTTTCTTAATGATTGTGTACAGTGTAATTGACTTTGTCATAACATGTTTACATACGTGTGTTATATAGGTTGCTCATATTCAACCTCCCATTATCGTGTCTTGGTTCCAACTTCCTCCCTCTCATTGGAACTCCACTTTTCATTAGTACCCTCCCTTCTACTTTAATGTTATTTTTTATATACATATGGGATATATGTATGTATGCTTTAGAATCTAAATTTTAGATTCTGTGTAAGAGAGGACAGATGTAGTATTTGTAATTCTTAGCCTGTCTTGTTTTACTTAGTATGAGAGTTCTATTAAGGGCATAGAAGACTTAGAAAGCCAATGAAATTTCATGATCCTTGTTTTTAATAGGTGAGTAGGATTCCATTGTGTAAATGTACCACAATTTTTGTGTCTATTTCTCCGTTGATGTACATCTAGGTTGTTTCCAGATTCTGGCTATTACAAATGAAGCTGCTATGTGAGGGTTCTCTGAAAGACTCCACTCAGCAGAGGATCAAAGACAAAACTTTGGGTAGAGTGCAGGGACTCTTATGGAAGAGGAGAGGTGTGGAGATTAAGGGTCATGGAGCAGACAGAGGTCCCACAAGGAGAACAACAAAGCCAAAATCTCTGAGCACAGGAGGTCCTGCAGAGACTGAAGCACCAACCAAGAGCATGAGAGGAGCTAGATCTCCTGCTAAGATGTGGCCAATTGGCAGCTCAGTCTCCATGTGGTTCTCCAAGTGGGAGGAGCAGGGGTTACATCTATCATGAACTCTTGCCTGCTAATTGATCTAGCATCTGGTGATGTGGCCTTGACAGACCTCAGAGGAAGAGTATCCAAGCAGTCCTGATTAGACTTAACAAGCTATGGGCAGATGGCAATGGTGGAGAACTTCCCCTTTCAGTAAACTAGGGGAAGGGGGGACATGGAGGAAGAGGGATGGAAGGTGGAACTGGGGGAGTTGAGGGAGGGGTCTTCAATCGAGATATATAATGAATAAACTGTGAAAAAAAAAAGTCAATGGAACGAAGTCTCTTTCTCAGACTTCAGGAATGTAGATAGGGGTCTGAAGGTTTGTTTTTTTAGACACTCCCTTAGAAGCTCTGCATATTCTGGAGAATATAATACTTGACCTACAGACGCTGGCACAGACCTATCCTTCCTGAGAGAGGATAGTTCATCCTTCCAACCAGTGCATCCTCTGCAGGAGCCCACCCCAGATGCTGGGGGGCGGGGATCTCCTCGACCTACTTAGCAATTCTAAACACAGGAAGTTCTTGTTAGTCTCTGCTCTTGAAAAGAAGCCTCTTGTCCTTCACATTCTGCCAAGCTGTCCCTGCACAGAGGAAGCCTTGCTTACCTTGAGGCTGCATACTTTTCTACACGGGGGTTGCTCATGGTTCCAAGTACATGGCACATAGTTTATTGATGCTCATCATTAAATTTCTCTTGCACTGCCTCGTTCAAAAGGTTCTGGAATGTGCCTTAGTCATTTTTATATCTCCTCTTCTAGATTTGAAGGAATTCAATTAATATCTATTTATTATCCATTTTTCTATCTGTTTATCTATCGTCTATCTACCTATTCATGTATCTATCATTTTATCAACCATCTATTTATCTACTATCTGTCCATCTATCTACTATCTATCTATCTATCTATCTATCTATCTATCTATCTATCTATCTATTTAACTATCATCAAGGAGAAATGTTAAGGACTATAGAACTATGCTATATTTTCTATCTCTGTATTCAATAAATTGTTGGGCTTTTTTAGTTTACAATGCAGTTTTCATTTATGTTATTTCTATAATTTCTCCATCTTATAAAATTTTTGTTTAGTATAATTCATGATTGTACATCATTCATAAAATGTATGTAACATGTAACATACATACATTTTATATAACATACATTTTATAACATACATTTAACATACATTTTACCTGGTTTATTATGCTTTCTTCATATATTTGAAGTTTAAAGGTAATATTTAAAGCTTTAAATATTTAAAACAAATATTTAAAGCTAAATATTTGTTCATTTAGCTTTATAGACTATAGTACAACAATATGATTGGGCATTCCTTCACATACTTATGGCTAGTTGTTTTGAGTCTAGGATTCATGTTACGAAAGAAATAAGGCTGTAAATGGGCAATGAAGTATTTATTTAATCCACAATAATCTGATGTATAGTTTAATGGGGACAGTGTTTCTCTGTATTTAAAAAGACATAACTGGAAGAAAGGGCAATTATCCATTCTCCTAATAATCTTCAGTCTCATTTCTAATTTCTAATTGATCTCAGAATGAAATTCCTCTGGCTATTAGAACTTGTATGAATTGAAACACCTTAAAAGTAAATGGGGTTGGTGAAAATCCTTTCCTAGTCTGTAAGCTGTCCTTTTTTTCTGATGACAGTGTCCTTTGCTTTACAGAAGCTTTTTAGTTTCTTGAAGTCCTATTTATTGATTGTTGATCTTAGAGCCTGTGCTGTTGGTGTTCTGTTCAGGAGTTTGTCTCCTGTGCCAATGAGTTCTAGGCTCTTCCCCACTTTTTCTTCTAAAAAATTTAGTGTATCTGGTTTTATGTTAAGGTTTTTGATCCACTTGGACTTTAGTTTTGTGCAGGGTGATTTTTCTACATGTAGACATCCAGTTAGACTAGCATCATTTGTTGAAGATGCTGTTTTTTTTTTTTTTTTCCCCACTGTATGATTTTGGCTTCTTTGTCAAAAAATCAAGTATCTGTAGGTGTGTGAGTTTACTTCTGGATCATTTATTCGATTCCATTGATCCACCATTCTATTTGTATGCCAGTACCATGCAATTTTTATTACTATTGCTCTGTAGCACATTTTAAGATCAGGGATGGAGATACCTCCAGATGATCTGTTGTTGCAAGGATCATTCCAGAATATGTAAAGAACTAAAGAAGTAAAAAAGCAACAAATCAAATAATCCAATTAAAAAATGGGGTACAGAGCTAAACAGCAAATTCTCTGTAGAGGAATATAGAATGGCAGAGAAACACTTAAAGAAATGTTCAACATCCTTAGTCATCGGGGAAATGCAAATCAAAACGACCCTGAGATTTTACCTTTCACCCATCACAATGGATAAGATCAAAAATACAAGTGAGGACACATGCTGGAGAGGATATGGAAAAGAGGAACACTACTTCATTGTAAACTTTTACAATCACTTTGGAAACCAATCTGGAATTTTCTCAGACAATTAGGAATAGCCTTCCTCAAGACACAGCTATAACATTCTTAGGCATATATGCAAAATATGCTCAAGTACACAACAAGGACATTTGCTCAACCATGTTTGTATCAGCTTTATTTTTAACAGCCAGAACCTGAAAACAACCCAGATGTCCCTCAACAAAGGAATAGATACAGAAATTGTGGTCCACTTACACAATGGAATACTACTCGGCAATTAAAAACAAGGAAATCATGAAATTTGTAGGCAAATGGTGGGATCTAGAAAAGATCATCCTGAGTGAGATATCCCAGAAACAGAAAGACGCACATGACGTATACTCACTTATAAGTGGATATTAGACATATAATATAGGATAAACATACTAAAATCTGTACACCTAAAGAAGCTAAGCAAGAAGGAGGACCCTGGGTAAGATGCTCAGTCCTCACTCAGAAAAGCAAACAGGATGGACATTGGAAGAGGGAGAAAACAGGAAACAGGACAGGAGTCTGCCACAGAGGGCCTTTGAAAGACTCTACCCAGCAGTGTATCAAAGCAGATGCTAAGACTCATAACCAAACTTTGGGCAGAGTGCAGGGAATCTTATGAAAGAAGGGGGAGACATGGAGAGGACAGGAGCTCCACAAGGACGAACAGAATCAAAAAATCTGGGCACAGAGGTCTTTTCTGAGACTGTTACTTCAACTAAGGACCATGCATGGAGATAACCTAGAATTCCTGCACAGATGTAGTCCATGTCCGCTCAGTATCCAAGTGGGTACCCTAGTAATAGGATCAGAGACTATCTCTGACATGAACTCAATGGCTGGCTCTTTGATCAACTCCCCCTGAGTCAGAAGCAGCCTTGCCAGGCCACAGAGGAGGAGAATGCAGCCAGTCCCGATGAGACCTGATAAGCTAGGATCAGATGGAAAGGGAGGAGGACTTAGAGAGGGCCATGGGAGGTGATGAAGGAGGAAGGGTGTAATTGGGAGGCAACAGTGGGATGCAAGTGGGCTACAGCTGGGATACAAAGTGAATAAACTGTAATTAATATAAAAAATAAAAATTTAATTAAAAAAGCAAATGGGGAAGGAAATATAGCTTATTTCATGTTACTCACAGGGTAGCCCCTGAAAGCAGCATAGGAAAAAATTCAGGCTTACCTAATCTTGTTGTGTTCAGATCTGTAGTCTCACCAGAAATTCAGGCTCCCCTAATCCTGCTGTGTTCAGATCTGTAGTCTCACCAGATACCAGGAAATTCCAGTGCATGGCAGAGTTTCAACACATAGGAAAATAGTGGTGGCTTTATTTTTATTTTTCTATTTCCATATGAAGAAGATGGGTAGTTATGTTATTGAATGTCTCTATCAAAGGAGGAACTCAAGAACAACATCCTCTGGAAATAACTAATTCAAAACAGAAGTATATTTCCTTGACGAGGTCCTGTGAAAGAGCTCTATAACTGGGCATACCTGACCACCATGGGAATGTATCCCTCTTTTTTAAAAAGAAAAAAAAAGAATAATTCAAAATTCAGGAAGTCTAAAAGTTAATGACTTCAATGAGAAAATAACATCCAATGATGGAAAACAACTGAAAAAAAAAACCAATTTGGATTTAGAAAGCAAATTTAAACGAATAAAATATCTAATCAATGCTCCTTGATCAACAATTTATTAGAAAATTTATTTGGGAGGACATGGCAAACATTACACATTCTTAATTAATAATATGTTCTGCATTTTATGTTTACTTGCATACTTCCGCGCTTTTACAATAAGATATAGAATAAAATTAGGCATGACAAGATAAGCACCACCAAGTAGCTAAATCAGAATAAGCAAAAGCCCAAAAATACTTTTCAAATTTGTAACTAGTCTACTTGAAAGTCAGCAAAGGTATTTGATCTTGGCACCTGAAAATTAAAAGAAGCTGTGGTAGTGAAGTAGATACGAAACATACTCATTGTCTATAAGTTAGGTTGATATTTTGCTGAATAAATGAATTCTCCAACTTCGCCATTTTTGAGTTATTGAAGTTGATTTTCAGTTCTCAGGTAAAACAGAATTCTGGTGAATGGCATGTGTAATTCAGCTGCTCAGCACAGCTTTCTTGTTCTCTGGTGCTTAATTATTTCTTGAAATCGCTGGTGTGATAGAGTGTGCAGAAATGGGGAGTGTTTCCTCAGAGCTTTAGTGACACAGACTGTATACACTATTAAGCAAAGGGGATCAATTTTCAGTACAGTGTATAACCTTAGTTTGTCTTAAATGAGCTCCCGTGAGTTATATTTTAAAATAAACACATTGTTTATCTGCATGTCTTTCAAGAATATTCTATATAATAGTTTATAGAAGAGAAATAATCTTATCACCTTTCTCTGAATCTAGTTAGTTGAAAATCTCTTCAAGAATGTGAAATATTTATCATGAAACAACTAAAATTAAGGCTTTCTTTTCATTTTTGGAGATGTGGCTTAGTAGACATAGTGTAATTCTCAGAAAGGAGAAACAAACTCGAACATCGCCTATCTTTCTGATGAATTTTCTATCTTTGTAACTTTGAAACGGTCAGTTGATGTCTCCTGGCTAGAGAGCACTATTCCAGCGAAGACATGGCCTTTAAAGTTCGTCTGGGAGAAGTGTTTTACAATCGCCATCTTCAGACATAAACACACCCATATATACTTTTGTGTTTACTTTTCCCAGTGAGGTCAGTCTTCACTCTGAACACACCACAAGGACTCAATTTGTAATAACCTCAAACGTTAACTGCTTTCCCTCAAACTGATAAAGCACAGAACAGAAACTTAAGTACACAAGTATGGATTTACAAACAACATTTGACTGTGTTTTATGACACATTGAATCTATTCAAGTTTATAGGTCATTTTAGTTCTTTCAGAACTGTGAAGTTAACTTTAATGACTTGTTCTGCTGATAATTAAAATGTGCAATTTTGTTTTAAAATTATGTTTTCTGAAACAGTCTTTATATGATGAAAAATGTGGAATGTTAAACTTTTGTAAGTTAATTACCTGTCAATGAATTAAAATTTTCTCAAAATACATTTCCTAAGATTGCAATTTAAATTATAGATAAGGTCATGGGGGAAAGCATGGCACTACAAATGGTGAATAAATTCAAGATTCTGTTATTCTAAAAGAAAAAATATATCCTTTTCTGCCAACTTACATTTAGTATCTATATTTTTAAAAAAAATAATTCATAATAAAGAAGCTTTCTTTAAAAATACTTTTCATATAGATTCAATCTTTGAGCTATGTACTAAATTTTGTTCTAAACTGAGTTTATAACATATTCAACCTTTATATCATACATAATCTTATGTAATCTTTAAAACTGCTTAGAATCACATTACTAAGCAAAGCATATCAACAAATCTTTATGTACTTACAACAAACAGATGACTTAAAACATCACTATTTTATGCTTTCGGTAGCTGTGATACTTTTTCGATATATGAGAGGATTTATGGCTGGTACCACAAGCCTAGCCAACTGCTCATGGCTGGGAAGGGCACAGACACTAGAGGAGAACATTCACCTGCCATTTACCCACTGATATAAGTACCCCTATTACAGCTGTGGGGATGCCTTGTCCTCCTGCTGACTGTTGTGGCTTGAATCTACAATTGCCACTTCCCTGGACTAGTATAACCCCCAACTGCATTCTATATACCTACCACTGGGACTGCAGACATGGCTCAGTAGTTGACAGTATTGCCTGCTCCTCTTGATGAACAGGGTTTAATATTGAACACACACATGGACGCTCATAATTTTCTGTAATTTCAGTTCCAGTGTATCTGACATCACCTTCTGGCCTCCATAGGTACTGCACACATGGTACACAGAAAAACAAACAGTATTCCCCAATTCCTAACTTCAATTCCACAGAAATAGTGGATCTCACCCCACATCAAAGAGATGTAGTTTTACATCAGGTGGAGACCATCACGGAGATCGACAACCTGTTAAAATGTGAAGAACAGGTGACCATATGGTTCCCACCATATCAGCACATCTACAATGCAGCTTCTACTCCTAAAGCTCAGGCAAAATATCACAGAAGAGGAGGGAGAAAGATTATGATGTCTGCCATGAGATAGTTCTTCTAGAAATTACAGGATATCTGTACCCAGGATATCTGTACTCTCTGTTTGCTAAAACAAGACCTGAAAATGAGAAAAATAAGCAATCAATGCCTATTTATTTTCTTATTAAAATCAAAGGCAGAACCTATACGTGTAGGGAGATCGGCTTCAGTAAACCTACTAATGACTACGCGAAATGAAAATTATATGTTAATTGACATTCTTTTGCCTTATTAAAATTGAATCAGCAAATCATAATTTTCATATTTTTTCAAATGATTACTGAATAACCATTTTTAAAATGGTTCCATCTCTTAGAGTCAGTTGCTCTTCTGCATTTCATGTGCACTTATTTGTGTTGTGAGCTCTGTTGTCAGGCAAAGGCACTATGATTGATGATGTGTAATTTGGTGAAAAGAGAATATTCTCTCTGCATGTGTTATTGCAATATGGTTCCATGATTGGGACTCTGAGGAAAATTTCACTGGTTTTATGAGAAAGAGCAAAGGATAATTTTATTCATGCTTTAAAGTATTAATTTTATTTTTGAAAACAGCTAAACTGATTAGTACTTTTAGAAAGTGACAAAATTTGTACTGTCTGCATATTTTAATGAATTTCTACCTTATTTGAATATGTTTTTTTGAAGATATTGTGGACAGGTTAGGCCTCCTGGTCAGTATTGTGTGAGTGCATCCTTTAAAATGTGGGAACTTGTTACATTTTGAAATTTGAGAATTTTGTGATTTATTGTGCAAAATAGATAATGAAGTTGAGCAGTTTTAAAGGTTGTTAATTAATTGTATTTTGTTTTGTAAGAATTCTATATTTTCTGTAATTAGAATCCTATAATTTCTCTCTTGACCAACATTGTATCTATTTTTTCTTCAGAAAATCTCTTTTTAGGCTGATACTACTTCTTCTATCTTCTCCTATTTATTTATTTATTTATTTATTACTAATTTTACTTTTTAAAATAAGCATGTATTTAAAATAGTCTACAAACCATCTTTGCTTTACCTTAATTTTCGGGTGTCTCTTACATGTACTTTCAATTTTCTTATTTGTTTTCATCATTGAATGCTCACCATTATGGTTTTAATGTTACTAATTTTTTAGAAAGTATGAAGTTAAAAATCTTTTAGGAGCTCCCGATGGTCAAAAGCATTGTATCTAATTCTCACTTTTCTACTTTTTTCCTTGTCTATAGTGTGCCCCAGTCTATCTTGACTACCTACTCTTACAAGTGAATTTTTCACAGGCATTTTCATATTTGTGTGTCTTCTGATTTTGTTCCGGTCCTTGATCGCTTCTGCCTGCCACCTTTAATTGAATAGTTTAAAGATATGACAAATGATACATTTCTTCATGCCTACACTTTGATCCCTGATGGGATTTTGTTAGAATAAGCATTTGTGGCACTTCAGGGCATTTGTGGCAGTTACATAACATAGCCCTAAGTCACTCAACTGTCATAATATCACTGTCTCAAAAGCAGATTCTGTACGTCCTTAGTGGCACTGTGTGTCTTTATATGTAATGAAGTATCAATAAACTAATTAAACTAAACTTAAGTGGTTGTTGACTAAGTTGGCTACATAAAAAGCATCAATTAACTTCCTGAAGGACGAGGTCTCAAAGTTACCATCAGTTTTTGTTTGTTTGTTTGATTGATTGATTGATTTACACCCTGAGTCAGAAAAGTTGGAGTCATTACATTTCTGGATTATAAAATGTACTTATAAATGTCCCTTTAAAGAAACACTTTCCTCATCTATTCAGATAGGCCCACTGCAAATAATCCTGATATAACAACTCCTAAGTCCCCAAATGTTTTGATCACTGAGATCATAAAATCTAGTTAATAGTAAAGAGCACAGCCACAGTTGAGGAATCACAGAAATATATCTCCATGCTTATAGAAATTTGAATTTTATAGTTTGAAAAATAAGGACAATGCAGCCACTTTTGATATGAACTGATAGACTAAGATCATAAAGGAGAGGAGAACGTCCCCTATCAGTGGACTTGGGGAGTGGCATGCATGCAGAAAGAGGAGGGAGGGTGGGATTGGGAGGGGAGGAAGGAGGGGGCTATGGGGGGATACAAAATGAATAAAGTGTAATTAATAAAAAATTAAAAAAAGAAGAATCTGTTACAGAGTATTAGAAACTTTTTAAATAATCAAAGGTCATTTGTATAAAAAATAAGGAAAATATATATGCTTTATGTCATAAGTAAAAAGTACATACTTCCCCAAAAAAAAGAAAGAAAAATAAGTGGATAATGAAAACACACTTTAAGAGCTAATGGAAACTCTTACTTTTGTTAAGAATTGTCTTTTCTGACCTGATAAGTTCTTTTGACAGAGTTTTTAAAGGGGAAAAGCTAAGAAAGTTCAAAGACCCTTAGAAAACTCACTTTTATGTTCAGTTGAATGCAGACAAGAGCATGCATATGAAGAAACAGTTTACAGATGCACCATTGTTAAGACAGGAAATACCACGGCACTGGGTACAAATGGAACTACCTTTGCACCCCAAATGTATCTCTGGGCAGTGTTTCTAGCATATTTGTGACACAAGCAGAAGATTCTCTCATGAAAGTTATGTTAGGAGAAGATGCTTCAGTCTTAGGAGAAACGGTCTCAGAGTGGTTGCATCTGCTGAGCCTCATCAGTCCAGTCTAATGCTGTCTTAGCATGGCAGCATCAGAGTAACATGGGCTAAGATCATTGCATTTTCTTTTATTTTTCATATCGGTTGTGCTATTGTGTCCTTATGTTGTAAAGTAGGCTTCCTGGTAGAATGATGTCCAAGTTTTATGGACGCAGACATACTGCAGTCTTAAAAGTGATTATTCTAGTTGTTGCACTCCAAAAAAAAAAAAAAGGCAAAGCCACTAGAATAAGTAACTTGCTCTTCCAGGAAGTAAGGTACTAACAGCTAATATAGCACAGAGATGTTGGTTGGTTTGTGAGTGGATAGTGTCATACGTGGCACTAGGATTGGTTTCATTAGTTGTATAGTTATGACAGTAGTATCTAATGTATCTGTGTTAACCAAATCACAGATAGCATCCGGTCTCTCTCTGTGTATGTGTGTGAGTGTGTGATGCCATCTGTAATGATGATGGTGTCATAAAGAAAACACTGAACAACTTCATGGTTCTGTTTACATTATTGTCAAGTGACTTCTTGGTGATCTCTCATGTGTATTCCCTCTCATGTGTACATTCGTGTATATATAGCCCAGATAGACATCTCTGAACTTTCAATGTCTTCTGTCTTGTGCTTCTGATCAGCTCCTAGGACATTCTCAAATGGAATACTAGAGAGTCTACATGGTCCTGGTATCCTTCCTCTCACCAAGTAAATTTCCCTGCCTCCTTCCAGTGTCACTGTGTTTTCTACGTTTCACTACATCTCTGATGCAGCCAGTGTTTCTTCTTGGCTTCCAGTCATAAAAATTACTTAAATCTTTTGAATAGAAACTCATCTTTTTCTTCTTTTTCTAGTAACATGAGAAGTTGTTCATAGCCATTTATGTGAGTGGCAGGGACAGAGCCAGATATCTGTTATTAACAGCATAGGAGGCACACATGCTTGTGTTTCCCTTTTGTCCCACTTATTTGTTGTATTAGATGTCCTATTATGATGATTTCTGCTTTCTAACTTGGTGGGTCTAGTTGCATCAGAATCATGCTGAGCAATTGTGGGAAACTCACAGAGTTTTCTATGGTAAAGTCTACTATGGCTTATCAGTATGACATGAGCTGCTTTCTAACACACATGTATATTCAGAGACCAACACTTTTACTTTACTGCTATGGCTACCTGTAGGCTTTGATTTTTTTTAAACTTACTTTATTCATGGACTGGTAAGCCTCTCCCTCACTTCCAACCCCTCACATGAGTTAGGAGAGAAATAAGTTCAGTACGGACAGGGCATGTAGACTATTTTAGATATAGTTCCTTGGGGGTGATTCCACTCTTCAGCATCAGGATTTCAAAAGTCCACCAAACTGCAATCTCCCAGTCCAGCAATCTAGCAATAGAAAATGCAGCAACAACAACAAAGGAAAGAAAGAAAGGAAGAAAGGAAGAAAGGAAGAAAGGAAGAAAGAAAGAAGAAAGAAAGAAAGAAAGAAAGAAAGAAAGAAAGAAAGAAAGAAAGAAAGAAAGAAAGAAAGAAAAGAAAATGCAGCAACAATGACCATCAGCAGCAGGGACAGCAGCAAACTCCTTGAAGTGTCCTCTGAAACAATCAGCAAGTCAGCATTCTCTCTAGGAATATCTCAAAGCAATCTCTTTCTCTCTCTCTTCCTCTCTCTCTCTCTTATCTCTTATTTATACCTTGTCATAGTCTTCACAAGGATGTTGTTTAGCTGGCACAGACCACACCCCCTGCATGAGGCAGTTTCCAGCTCACAAAGATCTTGTTCAAGACTATTGTGGTAAGGATACAACTTGCCAGAACTTCATGCAATCCACAGCCTTCCTTTGTCATCCAAGTAGATGTTGTTGGCTCCAACTTAGTAAATTATATGCATACAATCTTCTAATCTATATCCAGATTTCCTTACTTCTATGTCTTCAAAATTTGTAAAAGTGGTATAAATCCTCGTAACACACCTGATAATAGCTTACGCTTTTTTGGTTTGTTGACCTGGCAGTTACATGGGAGGTTGCTTCAGAAGCTCCCATTTGTCTCTTTCTGATATTATAGTTCTTATTTCACAAACCAAACACTTGGTGCTTGGTGTCTCTACATGTCAGACGTGTTCTCTCAATTGCAGCTCAGAGGATAGAGAACTTTTGCACTGGGTGAATGTGCACAACTGGCCATTCTGACACAAGCCAGACTTTGATTAGAAATTCATCTGTGGCCTTTCTCCTATAGGCTCGTGCTCTAACCTGGAGTTTGTGATATCACTGGCTATCAGTGACATCTGAACTGTTATGTCTGTAAGATATCTAAGAATAATCTCGCTGAAGTACAGTTGCTGGAGAAACTGACTGCAGGTTTGTCTGGGGAGGAAGTGGAGCAATTCCCGCTCTGCACTCGCTGTTTGTGACAGGCTTTACTCTGCACGTGAATTCACTCCTCATTTGGTAGATTACTTTCGGAAGCCTGATGCAGGCCCAGTAATTGGTCAAATGATCATGAAATTTTATTCATCTAAACATTTTCTCATTTTGCTTATCTGTTAGATCCTTCCTACTTTATATTACCTATTGTAATGTAAACAAAGTATAAATTACATAAAATTTGAAGTCTATTAAAGTGTAAATTATTGGCATTAAACACACCCATGTTGTTTTACAGTAGCCACTATATCCCCAGAATGTTCCATTATTACAAACAGAAATTCCGCATTCCTCAACCTAACCCTCCACTCAGAAATCAATAATCATTATTTGAACTCTCTATCTTTTGCTCTCACTTGATTGTGTATGTTAAATAAATACCTTCAATGACCACCAACTCATTTTGGCTCTGGGGATGACATGTTATGACCACCTTCATAGCTCTTAAACATCTTACATTTCGGTGCTTATGAAAGTAACTTCAGCCTTCTTATTTCCAGCAGTTGAAGCACACAGCCTGTCCTCTGTTGCCTTAGGACACTGAAAGCATTCTTTTTGCTAACAGCAAGCTGATTTTGACAGTTACTTCACTAACATCCTGGCCCCACAGAGAAGAGCTATCACTAACATTTCCTGTGGCCTTGGTAAACAGTATGTCCTATAAGCTTTCTCAAAGAACATAATCCTCTTTGGGACATTTTGACTTCACATAACATAGCTATTTTATCAGATCCAAATCTCTGAGTCTATAAAATCCTTTCTCTACCATCTGCTACTGACATTTGGACATTAAAAACACACTCGCCCTGGGTTATGGGATTCTTGGGATTTTCCTGGAAATCCTAGTAGTAATTTTTTCTATCTCTGTAATGTTTGGAAGGATGTTAAATCTTTTATCTAGAGAGAGTGGTTAGAAGACATTTCTTATCCAGTGTTACTGTGTATATCCTTCAAACCTATTCAAACCTTCTTTCTTTGCTCTGTTGTGTATGCCTTCTATGCACCAACTACATGCTCTTTTGGGGTACATTATATTTTCTCTCTGATTTCCCTCTCTTTCTCTCCTACATGCCTTGTTTTGCATTACCATTAAATGTGGGTCTGGTGCATAAAAGAAATATCCAAAGAAGATTCAAAGAAGATACCTGTTGCTTTATTGAGAAGAATGACACAATTTCAGTTTAAACTTTTTACTTTGCTGGAAGATAATGCTTGGAGGAGACTGGGAACAGTCTGTGCACTAAGATCAGAAACCTGAAAGGAAGGAAAGTTCTCAAGGTTACCCATATAAACTGTTTCTTTACTTTGTGACAGTGTTGTAACATTTATCAGAGAAGTACTCAGCTTTGGCATGAGAGTTCTGTCTTGAAACTTAGTCTTTAAATTTAGTAACTGACTTAGTATTCTTGATTTTTCTTCTTCTGATTATTTACTAAAGGAAGACTTACACGTGCGCACACTTAAATCCAGGTTCTGCATATGAGAAAAAAATGTGCTATTCGTCTCTCTGAGCATGTCTTATTTTACTAAATTCATTATTTCTATTTACACTCATTTTCCTGCGTTTGTCATTATTTATTTTCTGTGGCTGCATAAAATTCATCGCATCTATGTAATACATTCTCTTTGTCAATTCATCTACTGATACACACTTAGTCTGATCCCATATTCTTCTTATTGTGAATGGTGTAGCAAACAAAAACAAACAAACAAACAAAAAAACACAAAAAACCATGGAACTCCAGGTATTTCTATGGTGTGTTGACTTACAGTCCTTCAGTTAGCTAGCCAAGAGTAATAGAGAAGATATGGTAGGTATTTCCAGTTTTCCACGGTTGCTAAACAACTGATATTTTCACTCATCTTGTTTATTCTGTTCATTTTTCCAGTGTCTCATTGATTAACCTAACAACTTGTTGTTGTTGTTGTTGTTGTTGAAGTGTGTGGGGAGGAGGAGGTAATTAATTACACTAACATGCACCTTTGAAAATGTGTGCCTCTGATGGTCTAGGGGGAGCTCTCCAGTAAAGTTTATCTTGAAAGAAAGTCAACTTTGGGACAGTGGTTTTTATTTAGCTTTAATTGGTCTTTGATAGAACTTACTTGTGAGGGTTTTGTCTAGGCTCAAAAGCTAAGGCAGATCTTGAAGCAGCTAATACTTAAAGGTTATCAGCTAATCCAGTATCATAAATGAGAAGCAAATTCGTGCTTCAAGACGTTTTGGGAACATCTCTATTTCTGGAAAGCTTCCATATTCTGTTCATTGATTTACAAATATTCTACTAATATTCCCAAATTTAAAATTGGATATATGGTTCTTGCTGGAAATTACTCTCAGTCTTTTAGGGAAAATAAGTATACATGGCATATATGTGATAGTGTTATACTAAAGGAAAGGAACTCAAGAGGAAATGTGTTGTTTTGGTTCTGACTATCATTATCTTATTGATTTTAAGCATATGTGTTTTGTCTATTATTTGCCCTGCCATTCATTTATGTCTTGATATGATAATGTAGTTTGTAGCAGGAGGAATGAATGCTATAAGTTACCTTACGCAGGAGGTATCTGTTAGGCATTTTGATTGCTTAAAAACACAGTAGATAATTACTTCAATATACAGTCAAGCTATAGATCATTCTCTTTTCAATCCAAAAAAAAATCTTCTTATTGTACTTTCTTATCTACCTTTATTAATAAAAAGAACAAATCCAAAAATGTAACAGACATTTATGTCCTGGAAGAAATCCTGCTTAGTGATTATTTGAATGCCTCAAACTCCTATTTCCACTATCAGGGTCAGAACATACATAGGTCTGAATCATCTATATTGAAGGTGGACTAGGACAGTAACTGATGAAAAATACACCTTCATGCTTGTAAGGAAATAAAAAATTACATTTCCACCACTATTTGTAAAATTATTGATAAATAAGTGCTTATTGATTGTTTGCAAAAAAAAATCTGTGTAGTTTGATGTAATTCACACTGGCTTACTGTTGTTTTTACAACTTGTGACTTCAATATTTGTATAAAAAATATTTGATCAACTTAATCATAAAGTGTCAGCACTGTGAACAAAAAACACCACCCAATATGTATTTTATACACAAAATACAAATTTTAAATAAGAAGTCTTGGATTATTTGGTTGAAGAAAGAAATCTATGTAGAGAAACACTAATATTCCCTGTGCACAGAAGAGTGCATTATTTTCTTTCTAGGCCACTGTCATTTAGGTAATGTGGTAATGTAGGACTAGAGTATAGTTATAATTTTCTGCTCCTTATAGGAAAAAAATGTATATACTAAACGAGTAACTAATGAACACTATTACAGAAAAAAAAATCTGTCTTTAAAAGTCTTCCAAAGTTATACAATTTAATGCTATTATGTTAATCTACTTGAATATTTATTGTAATTGTAAATTAAAACATATATCCAAAGACTTTTGATATCCAGTGCTATTTCACATGGTGTGGAGGTGTCTTATATTCTTGAAGGTAAGGATATTTAATGAATGCATAAATATAAGATAAAATGTTTGTGGATGTTGGAAATTGGCTTACCTCTTCTGGTGAGTATTGAATAGAAAATAAAATTTATATAATTTGCTCAGAAATTATATAAATAAGATAATTTGCTAACCATATTTGATGTTTTGGAATGAATTATAACTTTGTGACTATAATACTCTTAAGACTGGCCTGTTTGTCTGTCAAACAGGCAAACAAATTGATCATAGGACTGATGATAGGAAAATGTCAATTTAAAACAGATGCTGTATATGAAGGATTGTTATTATTCAATTCATTTTTTTTTCTACTTAGGGTTTTGATGGCTCTGAATGCACAGTGTAAGTCTTTTTTCCCCCACAAGTGTAAGTCTTGAGCTGAGTTCAAAGCAGTGCCTTCAGAGTCATTTGCTGTTCTCAAAATGAGAAAATGAGGGTGGGGAATTTGATGTAGAGGGACAGAAGTCATCGAAGTGAGGAAAAGTCACAATTCTAAGTGAAGGAACAGGATCAGTAAAAAGAACAGCATTCTATAATGGGGTGATTATAAGTTTGACACTGAAGGCATATTTTTTCTGTTTTTTTTTTTTGTCTTTGAAATACATTTATTTGCTTTCAGAATATACAACATCAACAATCATCGTGAACACATGAAATATTAAGTTGTCATAAAGTCAACAATACCCCAAAAATGCAATAATAAACTGGAACAATCTCCAGGATGAGACATTTTATTATTATGTAAATATTCTTGTGAGCCACAGATCTGCTTAAGCTCTTTATTTAATTTTGGCGTGTCACAAATGGATTTAGAAATCCCACCCACAAATGAAACTCAGAAAATCATGAGGGCGTGCCTTAAAAATTTGTGCTAGGTATGCCCTGGTTACTCGCATGTCTCGCTGGGTGCCTGTGCCCGTTGGTGCCCCTCACGCTATGACTCTCTTCAGACAGAAAAGGGATCTTGGAATTACAGCCGCCATTGTTACTGCGATCTCATTGGCGGCTGTTGGAGCTACCACCGCGGCATTAGCCATGAGTCATACTGTGCAGACTGCTCAGACCCTAAATAATCTTTTAGCCAATGTAGCTCATGCCTTAGATGTACAAAAAGGAACTAATGCTCAACTAAAAGGAGGCTTGATGGTGTTCAATCAGAGGATTGACCTCGTGCAGGAGCAAATTGATACCCTATGGCAAATCGCTCAACTTGGCTGTCAATGGAAGTATGCTGGACTTTGTGTCACTAGCATACAATATGAGAATTTTTCCTGTGTTGCTAATCTGTCTAAACAATTGTCTAGCTATATTTTAGGTAATTGGACTGGAGAATTCGATACTATGATGGAGCAGCTGAGAGTGGCCATTGTCACGGTAAATTCTACCAGAGTGGGCACAGGACTAGCCACAGGATTATCATCATGGATTGCTGCAGCCATGAATCATCTGAAGGAATGGGCCGGCATGGGAGCGTTAGCAAGCCTTCTGGTGTTGGTCTCCTTGGTTTGCCTGTGGTGTATATGCAAGATTAGAGTCTCACAACAGTGTAATGCAGCCATGATCATTCAGGCCTTTACAGCCATTGAAGCAGGACAGTCTCCCCAAGCATGGGAGCTAAAATGTTATGCTCAGGATGCAAGGCTAAGCACTGCACTCAGGGTCAGCTGCTTTCAACCTAGAGAAGAGCATGTCTGATTGCATGCGGGTTGATGCCCCAGGTCCCGCCTCTGAGAAAAAAAAGGTATCGGATGGGTCTGACGCTCTTTGGGTGGATGACACCTAAATGAACATCGCTACAAAGTCCCAATTTGTTTCTAATATCAGAGATCAGACCTCTACTCTTGCCTGATGCTTCTAAAACAAAAAGGGGGAACTGTAGAGAGCTTCGTAATGCCGCGCCTTAAAGATGGAGCTGGTTTCCGCCTTCCACCTTCCCGATGGTGAGTGCTCTCTGTCACAAACAACTCCATATTTGGCTAAGGCTGAGGATCTGGCTTGCTTCCGTGTATGTGGACCTATCTGCATTGCCCACTTGGCACGCTGGGGTTGGCTTCCCAGAGGCTATTTTAAGTTGTGGGCTGGCTTTCCCCAGGGTCAGAAGATTGTTCAAGGTTCCTGAATAAACTGCATTGAGAAGAAAAAAAAAGAATAAATTATGATTAATAAAAAATTAAAAAAAATTTGTGCTCTACTAACTTGAAATCCTAAGAGAAACTTTTTCTGTTTTTATGTTTCTTTATTATAAGTTCTATTCTGGCTCTTTCACATCATCAGCAGAATTTAACCGCCCCCCCCCACACACACACATGCTCACACACACACATATATTCTCTCTCTGTCTCTCCTTATTTAATAGCCAGAGTATCTTCTTATAGTTGCTAGGCTTGATTATGTATATTAAGGAAATACAAAAGAAGATTGAGGCTTAATTTCCTGATGGAACAGATCAGAGAAATGTCATCAGTTAGAAGACTTCCAGAATTAATCCATCATGAATCTGAAGTAAATCTTCATCACTGTCCTATATATCCTCTCTCTCTCATCCCATGCCATAGCAATGAACAGAAATCTTGGGAAGTTCTTAAAATTGTCTCTACATAGTGGAATTATCAGTCAGGATGTTGGAGCAGATGATCCATATAAAAAGTGAGTCTCATGACGAGTCAAGCATAGGGACTCACCTAGTGCTCAATAACATTGAAAATAGAAACTCAAACTCTAAAAATATTTCCTCAGGAGTTCAAGTTATTCTGTGCACACTTACTTCTACTCACTTTTTTCAAGACTTTTCACCACATTCTAGGAATCTTGCATTCCAATAGCTACCTAAAAAGGGGTGTGTTGCTCTCCAAATCCCTATATTCCCCAAAAATGCGTGCTTATGCTGGTTCCAGACATGTCAAGTGCTCTCCTCAAGCCAGATGTGGCATATTAGCAGAGACTTGTTTTCAAAACATGACATTTCAAAGATCGTTTTTCCTCACTCTACTCACCTATTTGTTCTAATGATATATGGGTTAGGAGCACTGTGTGCCCCCAACATTACAGGTGTTTTAATACACTAGCTACAGAATATTATAAACTGTCTTTCCTGGTCATAAATCACATCACATTTGAAAAACAACATTTTCAAAGAGAATTTATGAACATGGCAGAAAATAATTAATAGAACAATTGGGACAAGGGGAAAGATGCTCTTATTATAGTCAGGGATAGCTGATTAATGACAGAGCATATTTTCTATGAAGAATTTATGTGGCACTCCCAAAAGACCATCTGGAAAACATCCTCTCTGTGTTTGCCTGAATATTTTGAATCTAAGAACAATTCTAGACATCTTTTAATTAATCACATCTGT
Organism: Rhombomys opimus; assembly: GCA_010120015.1. NCBI lineage: Eukaryota > Metazoa > Chordata > Mammalia > Rodentia > Muridae > Rhombomys > Rhombomys opimus. Next base: position 465,317 of record REGO01000046.1, on the reverse strand, counting down.
CAAATGATGGCAAAGATATTCTAACAGCATCTCTTCAAGGACAGTCTGGTTTTAGTGACTAATAGCAGAGTTCACTCACTCAGAGAAAAGAAAAGTGAAATGTGTTGATTTTTATTGTCATCCTATCCTTTTTAGAGTTTCTACAGTACAGCTATGACAAAGCACTATGGTCCCCCTCCCCCAATGAAGTGAAAGAGTTTATCTCATCTTACAATACTCAGGTCATACTGCTTCACTGAGGGAAGCCAGAGCAGGAACTCGAGGCCAAAACCTGAAGGCAGGACCTAAAGCAGAAACCATGTAGAACTCTGTTTATTGGTTTGTTTTATATGGGTCACTTCCTTTCTTTTTTGGGTGTGATGGCACATCTCTTTCTTTTTTAAATCTCTTCTTGAAAAATAGATTTTTTTAAGCACAATATAATCAGATTATGGTTTACTCTTTCTGTGCTCCTTCACACTTCTCCTAAAATCCCCTTTTATCTAGATCCATAGTCTTTCTGTCTCTCCTTAGGGAAAAAGACTTCTAAGGAATAATGATAAAATAAATACCATAGAGATACCTCAGAAAAATTAAAATGAAAACTTCCATATGATCCAATATTACTCCTGGGTATAGATTTAAATGAAATAAAATCATTGCCAAAGAGAAAAAAATACATCTAAGTAATAATAATAATAATATGAATTAAATTTTAAAAAAACAAATCAAAATATGATGGAAGAGCCAAACAAGAAAAAGAGCCAAACAAAAAGCACAAGAAATGTATGTAGATTTAGAGATACACAGATTCTCACACCCAGGAATTTCATACAAACCCCTATCTTGGAGCTATATTATATACACAGTGTATGTGTAAAGAATACAAACAAACAAAAATGCCTGTCTTCATCATGAGACTCTTCAAAGATGCTGGTAAGTTCGTTTTATGTGGACTGTCTGCTCTGGCCATGGGGTCTACCCTTATGGGTGTTTTTTGTTTTGTTTTGTTTTGTTTTGTTTTGTTTTGTTTTGTTTTGTTTTGTTTGTCTCTAGTGAGACTCCCTTAGAGAAAAACCAAATTTTCACTGGCTGGTGGATACTAATCGGAGACAGCTTTTGGGTTAGGGCTGAGGGCATGTCTCCACTTCTCTTCTCATCCCTAGGAGACCCTTGTAGTTCGCTGTCTGTGAGTTATACGTGTGCCAGCCTTCTTATACCCAGAAGACCATGATTTCTTGGTGTATTTCATCCCCTCTGTGTTTTTTTTTCCTACCTCTGATTCTGCAGGGTTCTCAGATCCCTGGGGGTACAGAGTGATAGAGTCATCCTATTTAGGGATGAATATTCCAAGGTCTTTCTTTTTCTGCATATCTGACTGTAGGTATCTGTATTTGCTCCCAACTGCTAAAGAAGGAGGTTTTTCTGGTGATGGCTGAGCAGTGCACTGATCTATAAGTACAGCACAATGTTGTTAGAACTCATTTGGTTTTATTACTACATTTCTTTAGCTGAGGAGTAATGTTTCATTGTTTTTCCTAGGTCCCAGGCCTATCTAGTTTCAGGTTCTAGGTCACCCAAGCAAGGTTGTCTATGGGTTCCATCTCATGCTGTGGACCTTAACACAAACCAGATATTGGTTAATTACTCCTTCAAGATCTGTCATTACTGAACCAGCAGGCAGTTCAGTCTTGAGGATCAAATAATTTTCATCTTTGTGGTGTTTATCTTTCTTTTATGGTAGCTGCAGAGAACCTTCTGTTATTATTAATCATATTCCATAGGGCTGACAACTCTATTTACGCACCAGCTTGACTTCTCTTTGTTCAATGAGTCATATAGGCATTTTGTTGAGTAATAGGGAGTTACTGTCAGTTTGTAGAGAGCCACCAAATGCCTTATCAATACCCTGGGATTTGGCGGAATTCCCACAGGGCTCCCTTGGCTAACAACTCAATTGATTTCCAGAACAACTAAGTGATTTCCAGAACTGAAAGCTTCTTTTGATGACAGATGTCTAACTGGGCCTCTATCTTACCATTATTTAACAATTTAATTTAGGTCACATACACATATATTTTATATATATATATATATATATGAAACTTCTACTATATTTTCTCTCTATATATTAAATTCCTAGACCCCTTGCTACTCCCCTTCCAAGTTTGTTCTTCCCTTTGCACCTTCACCTCTAATCCCCCTTTTATCCATAACTGTCTTCTTTCCCCTCACTGGAGTTATCCATCTTCCCCCAAGTTCTTTACTCTCTGGGTCTTGAGAAAGAGCTATTCCCAGTTTTCTGAGAAAGCATCAGATTGCTATTCAAAGTGGTTGTACAAGTTTGCACTACCATCAGCAATGTAGGTATGTTCCCCTTTCTCTACATCCTTGCCAGCAGGTGCTGTCGCTTGAGATTTTGATCTTAGTCATTCTGACACGTGTGAGGTAGAATCTCAGAGTTGCTTTGATTTACTTTTCCTGATGATTAAGAAAGTTGAGAATTTAAGCACTTCTATGCCACTAGAGATTCAATTAAGAATTCTTTGCCCCATTTTTAATTGGGTTATTTTGCTTATTGGTATTTGATTTCATGAGTTAATTTTATATTTTGGATTTTTGCTCTCTGTTGGGTGTAGAATTGGTGAAGATCTTGTCTGATTCTGTAGACTCTCGTTTTGTTTTAATGACAGTGTCCTTTGCCTTACTGAAGTTTTTCTTTTAAAAGGTCCCATTTATTAAATTCTGTCTTTTCTCCATTGTATGGTTTTGGCTTCTTTGTTAATAATCAGGTGTCCATAGGTATGTGGGTTTATGTCTGGGTCTTCAATGCTATTCCATTGATGTATTTGTGCCAATACCATGCAGTTTGTATTACTGTTGCTCTATAGTACAACTGGAGATCAGGGGTGATACCTCCAGAAATTATTTTTTTGAATAGGATAGTTTTAGTTATTCTGGTTTTTTTTTTCCATATAAAGTTGAGGATTCTTTCAAGGTTTGTGAAGAATTGTGTTGGAATTTTAATGAGAATTTCATTGAATCTTTAGATTGCTTTTGGTGGATGGCCATTTTTACTATGTTAATACTACCAATCCAAGAGCATGGGAAACCTTTCCGTTTTCTGGTATCTTTTTTGGTTTCTTTCTTCAGAGAAATAAAGTGTTTTTTTTTTTTTTTAATACAAGTCTTTCACTTGTTTGGTTAGAGTTACACCAAGGCACTTTATGTTATTTGTGGCTATTGTGAAAGGTACTGTTTTCCTAATTCAAAGAATCAATGAAACCAAAAGCTGATATTTTTTGAGAAAATCAACAAGAAAGACAAACCCTTAGCCAAACTAAACAAAAGGCAGAGAAACACTACCCAAATTAACAAAATCAGAAACAAAAGGGGAAACATAACAACAGATACAGAAAATTTAAAGAATCATTAAGTCTTATTTCCTAAATTATTCCACAAAACAGAAACAAAAGGAATCTTACCAAACTCATTCTATGAGGCCACAGTCACCTTGGTACCTAAACTGCACAAAGACACAACAAAAAAAGAGAAACTTCAGGCCAATCTCTCTTTTGAACATTGACACAAAAATATTCAATAAAATACTTGCAAACCGAATCCAAGAACAAATTAAAGATATCTACCAAGTAGACTTCATTCCAGGCATGCAGAGGTGGTTCAATATACGGAAATCCATCAATGTAATCCACCATATAAACAAACTGAAAGAAAAAAAAAACAAAACATAATCATCCCCTTAGATCCCGAAACAGAATTTGACAAAATCCAACACCCATTCATGTTTGAAGTTTTGGAGAGATCAGGGATACAAGGCACATGCACAAACATAATAAAGGCAACATACAACAAGCCTATAGCCAACATCAAACTAAACAGAGACAAATGTAAATCAATCCCATTGAACTCAGGGACAAGGTAAGGTTGCCCAGTCTCTCCAAATTTCTTCAACATAGTAATGGAAGTCCTAACTAGAGCAATACGATAACTAAGGAGATAAAGCAGATACAAATCAGAAGCCAAAGTATCATTATTCCCAGAGGATATGATAGTATACATGAGTGACCCTAAAAATTCTACCAGAGAACTGCTACACCTGATAAACACCTTCAGCAAGGTGCCTGGATACAAAATTATAAATTTATATACAATGATATATATATATATATATGTATATATATGTATATACATATATATCTGTATATATATGTATATACAATGATGTATGTATATCATTGTGAAAGGTACTGTTTTCCTGTGATGAATGGAGGTATGGTTTTTGCCATGAGTTGTTCTTATTACCATTCACTAGGACCGTAGTAAAGGGTTCGTTTGTGATGCCCTTCCAAGGGCCTCTATTGACTCGGCGGGAAACTATTCCTAAGGTTTTGAAAGTCTTCTCTTGAGTCTTAAGATCTGTCTCAAATGCCGTGAGCTTAAGGAAAATAAACTGCAGTCTGATACCTGGCTCCCGATCAGAGTGGGTATCTCAAGTCCATTAGCAGTACTTTGACTTCCTTTGGGAGGAGGACTATGGAACTTGGGTCCTGTGCCTAGCTCAGCTCTGTAGGTTCTCCATCTGTGCTGCACTCACTGATTCTGACCCAAGTGAGCCAGACAGCTGGGGAGCAGGCAGAGAGATCTCTGAGCCTAGAGCTGCTCCATTGCCCCACAGGCTTCCTCAAGATGGCAGACGATGAAACTTGGGTCCTGTGCGTAGCTCAGTTCTGCTGTATTCTGTCTGTGCTCTGCTCACTGATGTTGTCATAGGTGAGTCAGATAAGCTAGGGAACAGGCGGAATGGAGCCTCACCTCCCCCACAGTATAGGAAAGGTATCCCCTCCGCAGGATGGAGAGAGTGAGCGGGACTAGCCACTGCAGGTTTGGACCGAGGAGCCCCTGGTATCCAGAAGATATCCACAGAACTGTGAGAGTAGGCACCCAAGGTCCAAGCTGTCAGCCACAGGTACCAGGAAGGTATCCACAGATGGTGGACTTGGGCAGGTGGACTAGGGCTTCAGCTGTGCAGGACGGGAACCCTGAAATTTTCCCCTGTATTTTCCAGGTGGCCTGAAAATGGACCCTTGTGTATCCGTGTGGATTTTCTTCTCATCTGAGAAACACAGACGTTGGATTTTGGGGTCCACAGTATGGCCTGCAGGTCACTCTGCTTTCACTGCTGAGCTGCCATTCAGAGACCCTGCATGGTTGGCAATGCCATCTTGAATCCACATACTTTTTTTTTTAAATATGAGGCACAGCCAGTAAGGATTAGTGGTTGACATTGGCTTTCCTGGATCATTACTGTCAGTAATTTATTTGCTTATATTTGACACATTAAAACATGACATATGTCCCAGTGTCCAATAAATAGGTTTTATGCTAGTAATTAAGTGCTTTGCTTTTGAACACACTTGCAGTTTGATTGCCCAGAGCTAATCACAAGACTTTATTCAGCTGCAAAAATAACTTTAAGAGAGCACATGAAATAGTGACCTGCCTTTGTCCTAGGATATTCTAGGATTTATTCATCCAGCAAAAGATATTGTACTAAATGAATAATTAGATCAATGAAACAAATTGTCCCTGTGTGCTTGATTTCTCTGGTATGATCAGCTTCTGTGGATCAAACAACAACAACAACAATAATAATAATAATAATAATAATAATAAATTGGCTCTTTGATCACCTCCCCCTGATGGGGAGCAGCCTTACCATGCCACAGAGCAAGACAATGCAGCCACTCCTGATGAGACCTGATAAGCTAGGGT
>REGO01000046.1:391428-403117 GCA_010120015.1 Rhombomys opimus | reverse complement strand
AAAAAAATAAAATATTTCCACATTTAAAAAAAAAAACAAATAAAGCTGCTATGAACATGGTTGAACGAATGTCCTTGGAACTCCACAAGGAGAGCAACAGATCAAAAAAATTCTGTGCACAGGGGTCTTTTTCTGAGACTGATACTCCAACCAAGGACCATGCCTAAATATAACCAGAACCTCTAGAACCCCTGCACAGATGTAGCTCATGTCAGCTAAGTCTCCAAGTGGGTTCCTAGTAATGGGAACAGGAACTGTCTTGGACATGACCTCAGTGGTTGGCTCTTTGATATCCCCCCCCCCCCGATGGGAAAGCAGCCTTACCAGGCCACACCAGGCCACAGTGGAAAACAATGCAGCCAGACCTAATGAGACTTGATAGGCTAGGGTCAGAAGAAAGGGGAGGAAGGCCTCACCTATCAATAGACTTGGGGATGGGCATAGGAGGAGATGAGAGTAGGAGAGTTAGATGGGGAGAGGATGAGGGAGGAGGCTATAGCAGGGATACAAAGTGAATAAACTGTAATTTATAAAAATATACATAAATTTTAAAAAGTGAAAAAATAAAATATAATGAAAAAAAGCATATTTGTTTGAATAAGAGCGTAGGTACTTCTGTAGACTTATTTTTTGTTGAATATTGGACCAAAGTGGTCTAAAACACATTCAGCAAATGATTTGAGCCATGAAATAAGATCTGTACAAATGGTTATGTCTCCTCTGCATTGAAATGTCTCCACTATGGCCCCTTAATAATTTTCTGACATCTATGTCTATTCCAAATTAAACATAAATACCTGAAGGTTCAAAGATAAGTTCACAAATGAGAGAAAACATTCATCCTTCATCTTTCTGGATCAAGGATTCGCATTCAGAATCATTGTGTCTGTTCCACAAACTTACACATTTTTAAATTTTATTTTTATTAATAATAATATTCCAATGAGTTAGTGTACATATTTGCATTTTCCATTTGTTAGTTGATGGAAATCCAAGCAGATGAGTAGGCATCTGCAGAGTAGTATATAAAATTCTTGGGTTTGTCAACAGCGGTGTAGCTGGATCATACCAAAGTTCTACTTGACTTTGCATAACCTCCAGATTATTTTTTAACACAGATTCTTGTAGTGCAGACTAGACCTAAATTTACTCTGGGTCTGCTAGAACATCTAAATTTTCTGAATCTACCTCCAGAGAGCTAGGATTACAACAATGGACCATAATACATGGTTTTATGTAATTCAAGGGATTGAACCATGGGCTTTGTGCATGCTAGAAAAGCACTTTGTATAATTTGATCATACTTTAGAAATTTATTTTTAAAAGCTTTTCTAGCCTTAAACTCATAGAAAAGTGTGATATTATATTCTTCTGATGATAATGACTATTTTCCATTTCTTGTACCGAAATACTTTGGATGGCTTCTAATTTCATTTTTCCAAGCACATCGAACAGTTTCTACACAATTTGTGGGCCAGAATCCTTCCAATGCTTAGGCATGTCTTCACCTGCTAATATTCAGTGCAGTGCATGCTTACTTCCTCATTTGCTCTTACTCGGTGACATGTCCTGACTATATTTTCACATTTACTGCAAACGAGGTTTAGAGCTTATATTTCAAAGGTTTAAACATATTTTAAGTTCCCAAGAAAATTCAGTAGAATTTACTAAGCTAGAGGATTGATGCAGAAAACAAGTAATGTCTTTTATGCATGGATCTTTACTTGGAAACTTAATTACAGAACATATAAATGTAAAATTACATTAACTGAAGGACATGGGAGGGAAAGTTACAAAAAATTCATGTGCCATTGCTTGAAATTAATTTCTAAAATTACTTTTAGAAAAGTAAATGGTAAAATATATCTCATCCTTCAGGTTCTGTTACCACTAATTACTTGGTTGAATTTTGCAAGAAGAGAAGCCAATGAAAAACTGGAACCAGATGGATGCGGGAGATGAATTGCTCCTCAGAGCTCGAATGACCTTTGGAAATACAGGTTCGGTCATTTACTCAGAGCATGTCCAGATTTTCAGTGCAAAATTTTCTCAGCACATTCTTTTTGAATTCAAGATAAGCATATTCTCCGTCTCTGAGAAATGTGAATGTCTTCCTTTTAGAATAATGCAGTTGACATCAATAGAATTTTAAGGGCCATACTTGTTGAAAAGCTAGGTGCTCTGACTAAAATATCATTTTACAATGTGTATAGTAAACACTTTTTGAAACGTTTGATAGTCTTTATCATAAGCAAATCCAAATATTAGCAGATAGGTAGCTCTTGTAAGCTAAACCACCAAGATGTCAGACTCTCTTGGGACATAAAGATTACAGAAACACAAGCACACTGCGTCAGTGACATCGGACGTTTGCGCACAGAGCAAAGCATAAGCAGTAATTGGTAAAGAATGACAAGGATGCACCAAAACCATCACTCCTCCCTTGTATTCATTTTTAACTCAGTTTCCAACCTTTAGACTCTATTTAATACCTCAGATATAAATCCAGTTAATCCTCATATATAAAAACACAGCCTAATATCTGGAAAATAAAAATGACTAAGTTGTGGAGATATACAATTTTTACATTTTCCTATGTACATATACTATTTTGTATAATTCTACATTTATTAAATTATAATCTTGTAACTTAAATACATATTTGTGTATATATTATTCTAACATATATTAGGATAAGATCTATAATAGAAATATCTCAAGCTTCATATCATTTCAAAACAATTTTGGATAATACAGTATGAAAATATAAGTGTTTAAAAACTTATAAATGTGCAGGGAGAAGGGATGGGAGGACAGCGGGCTTGCAGAGAGAAGAAAACCATGGGAAGGGCATCTCTGAGACAAGCTGGAGACCAACAGGATAGGCTTCTGGGGGTATGTGGGGAGTGACTGTAGCTGAGATTTCCAGTAGCAGGGGTTATGGAGACTGAAGTGGACCCTCGGACTAGACAGGACGTTTAGTAGAGGGAGAGGAACACCCACCCACCCACAAATCTTCGACCCAAAATTTACCCTGCCCATAAGATGCTCAGGGAGAGAGAATCTATGGGCAAGTTAGAATTCCAAAGATGATAGGGGACAAGAATGTCCATGTTCTGCACTGGGGATGGCTCTGTTGGTAAAACACAAGTGTACACATTTTCAGTGTTCTCTATAGGAAGATGCTAGGCAGAGACTTGAGAATACTTGGAAGTTGTTGGCTGATTATATATATCAAGGGCCACTGGAGAGGGTCTCAAACAAAATAGCAGGTAAAGATAGATATCTGGGTCATCCAGGACCTCCACATTTGTGAGGTGTACATACCATCATTCACACACATGAATATACACACATTGCATCACACACACACACACACACACCTTAGAGAAAGGTTACAAAGGGAAGGGAGGAGGAAATCTATTGAAAAATACCCCCTAAGAGTTTAGTGTTATTATTTGAAATCAGGCAAAAGCAAGTACAGATGGAGAAACAAGGACAGACTGGAAACAGTTCCTGTTTCTTGTGTCATGTCTGTCTGCTGTGTACGCTAGAAGATTAACCATTACTTCATTTCTCAGAGGCTGCTTCTCTTTTATATTCTGAATGTTAAACAAATTTTAGCTCAGAAGACTCTAACCTAGTGCCACCCAGGGAGATGTATTTCCTGGAAAGTAAGTTTAGCATGACCAATATCCCAGAGTATAAACTCACTACATCCTAATTATTCTTGATTCTTTTTCCCTGTGTGCACCAGGTAGTCCTTAGATATATTAAACGTGCAGGATAATTACACCATAAATTTTTATTTAGAAATACAAGTGTGAACTGAGGGTGGAAAATGTATTCTAAGAATGTAATAAATACTTTTCTCTAACAATTTTTAAATTATAGATTTCCAAGCCAAGGACCATGTATGGATATAACCTAGAATCTCTGCTCTGATGTAACCCATGGTAGCTCAGTATCCATTTGAGGACCCTAATAAGGGGAACAGGGACTGTTTCTGATATGAACTCAATGGCGAGCTCTTTGACCTCCCCCCTCTGACCTCCCGAGGGAGGAGCAGCCCTGCTAGGCTACAGAGGAGGACTTTGCAGCCAGTCCTGTAGATACCTGATAAACTAGGTTCAGATGAAAGGAAAGGAGGTCCTCCTCTATCAGTGGACTAGGAAAGGGGAAGGGAGGAGATGAGGAAGGGAGGGTGGGATTGGGAGGGAATGAGGGAGCAGGATACAGCAGGGATACAAAGTTAACAAACTGTAACTAATATTATAAAAATAATTAAAAGGAATCCATATATACTATGAGATATGATCTTATCAATTCTCCACTTCTTTCCTCATCTTTTTATTTTGTTGTTGTTGTTGAACTTTCTAGAATTTTTTTAAATTTTTGTGGTAGTATAAAAAAATTTCCTATTCATTTACATTTTACCTACACAACAAACATTAATAATAATTTTTCTGTTGTCTATTCTTTACATGTTCTCCCATATCTTTTCCTACCCAATTTAATGCTATTTCTTCTCTCTCTCCCCCAATCTGTGTGTGTCTCTCTCAAAACAAACAAACAATGTAAAACAAAACATACTAAAATCCAAGACAGCTTGCATAGACCTGAACAGGTGCAAAGTGTTGGGTGTTGGTCTGATGCAGATTTCATTGCATGAGATCTGGTGCTGCCCTGCCAGGGTCATTGTTCTTAATGTTGCGCTATTTCTGGTACTCAAGTGATGAGAAGGAATGTTCCCCAATTATCCCTGACTGGCTAAGAAGCCTACACTTGGGCCAGGGTAGAATGCGGTAGGCATGGCTGAGGTTCTTGGGCTTTGGCGTCAGAAGGATCTTGGGAAGGAAACAAGAACCAGAATAGGAGGAAAAAGGAGGAAGAGGACACTGCCATGGGTTAGGCAGAAAGACAAGCAAAAAGAGGATGTGGATGGAGGAAAGCAACCCAGATGAAAAATAAGCAAGTATTTATGGAATTATGGATGGGAGGTAGCCTGGGATGGGTCTGGGAGGTAAAGGTAGGTTAGGGAGTTAATATCTGCCCTGCTCCAGGTGAAATAAAAGTCTGTCAGATATTTGTGTTTTTTATTGATTGTGATAGCCGGTTAGATATGCCACTGTAATAATTACAGATATTAATAAACAATATTAGACCATACCATTAAAATAACAGCAAAAACAAACTAATAATATCCCATCGCTGAAAAGGGAAAGTGGACAAAAAGTCTTACCCTAACCAAGAAGCTATTTGCAATTGAAATCTGTTGGGAAAGGGAAAATCAGTTTTCTCTAATGAAGTGTTGCTGGGTCACCACACTCGAATGCGGACTTCATGCCCAGGAGCAATGGCCCAGCAAAGAAAGGACTCCATGATTTTTGGCCTTTTTCTTTTCTTTCCTTGTGGGATTTATTTGTGTTATGATTTGTTTGTTCTTATTGGATTTTGTTTGTAGTTAGAAACATTTCTTTTTCTTTTTTATTAATTAAATTTTATTTTTTATATTAATTACAGTATATTCACTTTGTTTCCCAGCTGCAGCCCCCTTCCTCACTCCCACCCAATCCTACCCTCCCTCATTCATCTCCCATGCCCCTCTCCAAGTCCCCTGATAGGGGAGGTCCTCCTCCCTTTCCATCTGACCGTAGCTTATCAGGTCTCCTCAGAACTGGCTGCATTGTCCTCCTCTGTGGTCTGGCAAGGCTGCTACTCCCATTTGTGTGGGGTAGTTGTCAAAGAGCCTGCCACTTTGTTCATGTCAGAGACAGTCCCTGTTCCGCTTACTAGGGAACCCACTTAGACACTGAGCTGCCATGGGCTACATCTGAGCAGGGATTCTAGGTAATATCCATGAATGGTCTTTGGTTGGAGTATCAGTTTCAGAAAAGAACCCTGTGCCCAGATATGTTGGTTCTGTTGCTCTCCTTGTGGAGCTCCTCTCCAGGTTCCACTATCTCCCCCTTCTTTCATAGGATTCCTTGCACTCTTCCCAAAGTTTGGTTATGAGTCTCAGCATCTGCTTTGATACACTGCTGGGTAGAGTCTTTCAGAGGTCCTCTGTAGTAGGCTCCTGTCCTTTTTCCTGTTTTCCCCTTCTTCCAATGTCCATCCCGTTTGTTTTTCTGAGTGAGGATTGATCATTTTACCCAGGGTGCTCCTTCTTGCTTAGCTTCTTTAGGCATTGTTATGTGTAGTAGCTGGCTAGATATAATATATAAACAGCAGCGGGAATAATAAAAATTTTTCTGTACACCTAAGGAAGCTAATCAAGAAGGAGCACCCTGGGTAAGATGATCAGTCCTCACTCAGAAAAACAAATGGGATGGACATCGGAAGAGGGAGAAAAGAGGGAACGGAACAGGAGCCTACCACAGAAAGCCTCTTGATGACTCTACCCAATAGGGTATCAGGCAGATGCTGAGACTCATAGCCAAACTTTGGGCAGAGTGCAAGGAATCTTATGAAAGAAGTGGGAGATAGAAAGACCTGGAGGGGATAGGAGCTCCAGGAGGAGAGAAACAGAAGTAAGAACTCTGGGCCCAGGGCTCTTCTCTGAGACCGATACTCCAACCAAGGACCGTGATAACCTAAAACCCTTGCACAGATGTAGCCCATGGTAGCTCAGTCTCCAAGTGGTTACCCTAGTGAGGGGAACAGGGACTGTCTCTGACATGAACCCAATGGCTGGCTCTTTGATCACTTCCCCCTGAGGGGGGAGCAGCCTTACTGGTACACAGAGGAAGACAATGTAACCAGTCCTGGTGAGACCTGATAGGATAGGGTCAGATGAAAGGGGAGGACAATCTCCCCTATCAATGGACTTAGGGAAACTTTTTGTTTTTGTTTTTCGAGACAGGGGTTTTGTTGTGTAGCCTTCGGTGTCCTGGATTTACTTTTTAGACCAGGTTGGCCACTTATAAAAGTCTTTAAAGCTCAATTTAGCATCTTTGCTCTGTCTTTACTGAGAAGAAAGTGAATGAGTTGTAAGACAAATTTAACAAAGAAGATAAAGAACAGATTTATGATCTACTCAAAATGAAAATTGTGATACATGTAGTCTTTGAACTAACTAAAATTTACCTTGTGGTTAAAAGTAGATACTCTTAAGATATAAGACAGCAAAACAAAACATAGACACATGCTAAGTGTATAATTATCTTTAAATGAAACCCATAATTTGTGCCAAATGTTCTTTAAAAAATATAGCACTGGAAGAAACACACACACACACACACACACACACACACACACACACAGTTTGATAAAAGATACCATAAATTTGAAAAGGAGCAAGGATGGGCATATGGGAGAGTTTGGAAAAAAAGAAAAGGAAGAGAAAATTGGTGTAATTATATTATAAACTCAAAATAATTTAAAATTTAACAATACAATGATTTTATAGTTTAGACAAGATACTACGTATAAGTCAAAAATGGACTAGAAATACATGAGAAGAGAAAATTCTACATGATATATGTGGGAGAAATTAGTTACTTAGCTCACTTTAAATTTTTAGGAGCTCTCTCTTTTCTCATTATTTCCTTTTAATTATTGAATATATTTAGACATGGCTGGAGAAGCAGTTCATTTTGTTGATTTCTTGAGTCCATCAGAGTTTACTGCATATTATTCTATTCTAAGAAACATAATGACTTGCTTATTTGCTTTTTATTGTTGTTCAGTTTATTTACCCTTTTCTTTTTGATTTGTGGTTATTTGTAGTGTTAGATGTATTAGCATATCTTGGACTATGCACTAATTATATTTTAGTACAAGAAGAAAAGTGTCAGAGAACTGGCAGGTTTTTATGTATAAGAACCTTCTCTTCTGTTTCTCAGCTAATGACCTGTCCTGTTTTGTAGTTAGCATTTAGAAATACAGTATTTAACAAATACTATATTACTACCACTCACAATTAAAGAGTTGTAACTATAGAGTTAATATGGTGAGGTCTTTGAAATTAATTTTGTTAAAGAAAGCTCCATCATATGATATTTTGGCCTACTGACTCATTGGAGTTTTGATTCTAGATCCCCATATTACCTTAGTGTTCATTTTGAATAATCAAAAGAATAGAAATCAATACTTGCCAATTATCTTCAGAAGTTGGAACCCTAGAAATTAGTACCCTAATTGCCTAAAGTGAAAGGTAAAAACCAAGAAAATAGTCTGAGAAATTGAAGTGGTGAGTCACATAATAGGAAAATTATTTTGGATTAAGGGTTCCTTAGTTCATATTATTTAGTATTTAATGTGATAGAATAGAACATTGCATAGCAAAATGCATGTCTGTGTTAGAAATATAGTACATTGGGTCTATTGTAAAGCTGACTAGTGTGTTAAATAAACACACTTTAAAAGCTAAAGAATTCAAAATTAATAGCAATCATTTTAATATTCCTTCTCATTTATGGTTCTTACATTTAGCTCCCCTTCTGCTTGGCTTCCTGTGTAAATACATACCAACCACTTTCCACGACGTTACCTGGCGAAGGGAAGCAGGGTATTTTAAAATTTGAGGAGAATGCATGAAGAGTTTGAGATTAGGCAATCATTCACTTTTAGAGCTGAAAGTCTGACTGATTATTTATTTTGAATACAGTTTTTCATAAAGAATTCAGATAATGTTTTTATGCTTTATGTATTTTATACACATATATAACATATATATAACATATATGTTATACATTTATACACAGAAACACACATGTGTGCACAAAACTCTGTGGTGCCACCATTTCCTTCAGCTGCAGTGAACTTTAGATATGTTCTTACTTTTATGTTCGTTATGCTATAAATATATGGAATATTTCTTCTATACACATTTATAATTGTAGTCACTATATACCTTTTGTTTCAGGTATAGAAAATTTGGAACTTAGAAAAAAAGCAGAAAAATAAAACTTCAGTGTATTCATTAGTGTATTTTTGCTTAATGGGTTTTTTTTTTCCATTTCCATGATCCAGCGTGCTTTGATTTAATAATTTCTTTGTGTTTGAAGAACTTCTCCAGCAAATCTTTAGAAAAGGGGCAACAAAAAACATCACCAGCATTCTCTCAATACACACATTCCCTGTTTCTCTCTGTCAAAGGATATAGAAAACCACTGTGCAGGAAGGATATTTTTCTAGATGTAGAATTCTGGGTTGACCTCTTGTTTTTTTATTTTATTTTATTTTTTGTTTTTTCTTTCAACATATGAAAAACATTGTGTCCATTTTTTTTCTCTGTTGTGCGGTGTCTGATTTGGAATCTCATACCATTTGCGATGTTTCCCCCTGGAGATAAAGTGTCATTTCTCTCTTCTCCATTTCTTTCAAATTTATTTCTTTGATTTTACTTTCAGAAGTCTGACTATGATGTCTTCACTTGCAATTCGGTAGGCTTATTCCTTTGGGGGTTGAGACATTTTTTATTGAAGAATAATTTATGATTGCCACTTGAGAATTTTGTCAGATTATTTTAACAACGGTGCCAACTTGCTACTGGTATCTTCTGATAGTTTGGGGTTATTTTAACTGAACCACTGGTTCTTGATATGATGAAAAGTTTTTTACTGAACCAGGAACCGTTGAGTATTTAACAGCAAGACTTGGGCCTTTTACATCTTGCATTTTTAACAGGCTTTCATAATAATGTTGCAGGAGAAATAATAAATACCTCATTCTTGCTAGTAGGGGGCTGCAGCCCAGATTCTTCGCCCAGCCTTTGTTTGCTCAGGGCTGGTTCATAGATTCCTTGTCATTACCTAGTGTGGGCAATTACAGTGTCCATTAAGTCCTTTCATTTCCCTCTCTGGCACATGGGAGGAGAGGCACTCAGTTGCTGTTCCCACATAGCCTCCAGGGTCACTGAGGAATTCTTCTAATTGGTATTTCATCACTAGGCCTCAAGACTTTATACAGTTGGGGGAAATTGGCATGCTCTTTTACAACCCTCTAGAGCCAAAGTCTAGGCCTTGCACTGGACATCTAGCGTTGCTGAGTGAACCAATTTTCGATGGCGTCGGAGTCATGAACTCCTTTCACATAACCTTTTTCTTACTGAATGGATTGTTAGCTGGTATCTGAGTTAAAGGACATGATTTTGGGGTTTGGGTAAGGGATATCTTCTGTCTTCACCTGATGTTATTTCTATAATGCCAGCTTCTCTACTATCTACTGTTCTCTACTGTTTTTGATTATATGATTGAAAACAAAGTTCAGAGACATCATTGCCTCATTGCCCCTCAACTCTCCACCCCCTCAGTTGACTTGCCCCTTTCCACACCAATGAGACTCCCTAGTACTGGTTTATGTACTATTTTTAGTCTTTTATTGTTTCCAGAGGGAGTAACTGAATTGATTGTTTCTCATCGTTCTAGCAGTAGGAATTTCTGTCAGTACATTTGTTAGATCATGCTGCATATTAAAATAACGAGACACTACTTTGTCCCTAAAAGAATGCCAAGAATACAAAGCACTGACAGCTGTACCAAAGGCTTTGTGTGTGTGTGTGTGTGTGTGTGTGTGTGTTGTTGTTGTTCTCATGTGTGCTTGGGTGCACATGTGTACAAATGTATGTGAAGCCCAGAGGATGTTGTCAAGCATTGCTCTTTAGGTACTGCTCACATTTTTGTTGTTTTATGAGACAGGGTTTCTGACTGGTGTGGAGTTCATACAGTAAGCTAGTCGAGGAAGCTAGTGAACCCCCAAGGTTCACTTGCTTCTGCCTCCACTTCCCTAGCAATTGGATTACAAGCACATTCGCCCCATACAATGTCTCTTACATCTGGGAATCAATGGTCAGTCCTCATGCTGGTGTAGCAAGTACTGTTCTGACTAAGCAACATCTCCTGTCCCTAGCAACAGTCTAATTGGGTAAGGCCGAGTAAGGGGAGCAGGGGCTGTCTCTGACATCAGTGGCAGGCTCTCTGCTCACCTCCCCCAGGGAAGTGCAACCTTACCAGGCCACAGAGGAAGACAATGCAGCCAGTCCTGCTGAGACCTGATAGGCCAGGGTCAGAGAAAAGAGGTCCTCTCCTATCAGTGGTGCCACATCTGGGATACAAAATGAATACACTGTAATAAATAATAATAATTTTAAAAATGGAAAGTAAAAACAAAACAAAACAAACAAACAAAAACCCAAACAAACTATGTAGCTACCCATGGCTAGACAGTTCACAGTCCGGAGAGAACTTATTACTGTTGCCTTCTTAAACCTATATAATTTTCTTACTGCATTATAATGTATATTTTGCTTATACTCATTTATACTTTCAACAAAGTAGCTTTTTCATCACAACAGATCAAAATTCATACAAACGCGCACGCACACACACATAATCTTGGGATAAGATCTGCACATTAATGAGAAGATGCAGTTTTTCCTTTCCTCATTTCATTAACAAAGCAATGAGAGTAGCCAAGTATTAAATGATAGTTAGGAAACTATGATTCTTAATGAATGTTTCCTCCTTTGTTTTTTCCTCAGGTATTTGTTCCAATAACAAAAGCAAATTTACATACTATTATAGTAAATCTTTCTAATTTAATAGCTAAAATTGACAAATCTATTATCACACTGCTGTGGAGGACAGAGAGTGAAATAGATCTCAAGAGACTAACTAACCTCTAGAGCTAGTAGAATTGAATTCCTTCTGAAGCATCTAGAACAGAGGTTTTCAACAGTCCTAAT
>REGO01000046.1:327391-344328 GCA_010120015.1 Rhombomys opimus | reverse complement strand
ACGGAAAAAGTTCGTGCAAGTGGGCAGAATGCATTCTGAGGGAACAGAATAAAAAAGTGAAAGCACGGTGTATGAAGCAGTGCACTCTGTGCCAGAAGAGAAGCATCTTGGTCGGAGAAATGTCAGAAGTAAGATCTGGATGCAAATGCGAGGCAAGTTTTTGCAGTCCTTGTTTGTGACTGTGCTCACCTTGAAAATCCCTTTCCTGCTCCCCTGATCAGATGATGGATAAATAGTTACTGCTCTGCAAGAAGAACAGGTAACTAAATTCCTGCAGAAGTGGAGAAACCTGTGATCACACTTGCTGTGGACTCTTCCAGGTATGTGGCAGAGCCCATCTGCTGTACCAGATGCCCAGTTGTTGATTGGACAACAAAAGTGTGGGAGGTAAAAGCAACTCTTTCCAAAAAGGCCACCAGGAAAGAGGCCAAGGCAACTGTGCCAGGACAATTGTGAACCTCTGTAAATAGCTTCACATTCACTTTGAGTTTCCTCAGTTAATAATAAAGCTTCACAAATGCATTTCTGGGAGATTAGTGAATGCATTTTGTGCTTTAAAATGTAAATAACCCACGAACATTTCTGATCAAAGTAAATTCTAAAATGTGTGCTTGGCCGACTTCTCTGTTTACTTTGACTCTCTTTAAACATAGCAGAACAGTGATAGTTTATGTAAATGCTATTGTATTCTGAATTGACTCTATTTTCAATTGACTCAGTAGAGTCAATTCAATAGGGTTACACATAAAAAATAATAATTAATAAATAATTAATCATATCTAAGACACAAATGTCTTTGTTTTGATTATAGATTTAGGAGAATATTCAAAATTACTATTAAATGAATTAACTGTATTTTAGATTTTTACTCCTTCCTGTAATCCTTGCAAGAGTTTTGAAATGTAATTCTATAGTCATTACCTTGAATTTATGTTTCATTTTTCCTGTCATCACAGAACTGCTGTCATTAGGTCATTCTATAACCAGAGTTTAATATTTTTCTTTCATTGACAAGACATTTAACTAATAATCATAAAATCTTTTTTTTGTTTGTACCAACTTTCTTCCTTTTACTATCTTTATCTCTTTTGTTAGATTCTTTCTCTGCCTCTGTCTTTCTGTGTCTTTGCTGTTTTCTCAGGCACAGACCCATGTACACCCAAAGGTCATAGATCAATGGTTATTTCAGTCCTGCTGCTATGAACACAGTTCTAGCTCTTTTCATTACAGGATACAGTTAATGAGTAATGCTAGACTCATAAATCTCCTAGTACTACGTCATCTAGAGACTGTGAGTCTCTTCAAAGTCCTCATGGTAAGACCAGAGAGAAATGCTGCTTTTCTTTTTTCACAGATAAGGAGTATGAAAGCCAGAGTGGTTCACTGATGAGTCCCAATCCACACAGCAGCAAATCTGCCAGACTCCAAAGCATGTGTTCAATCAAGTCTTCTGAGCCTTCTTGTCTATGAAATACGGAGTGCTTTTACAAGGCAAAAGGAAAGAAAGGTACTATTTCTACCATATAACCTGCAGAAAGATGCAAGTGACTATTGTAAGGTCAGCTTGATCTGATTTAGTACCCAATGGCACATTAGAAATGGTCAAGGCTCTCTCCTCCATCTTTATTTACCCCTACAGTTCTTGTAGGCAGGACAAAATTTGAGTTGAAGATTACTTTGTGTGTAGGTTGTTAGGTTGTTGTCCCCTCCCTTCACTGGAAATCCCACCTGTTTACAGAAGGTGGCCACTTCAGGCTCCAAACCGCCTGCTGCTAGGAGTCTCAGCAAAGGTCACCCCATCAACTACTAGGAGCCTCCCACTTTCCAGAGATGTCTCCCAATGATTTCCATTCTGTCTTCCCGCCTTTCCTAAACCTGTGCTCTCTCCACACCTGATCCCCACCTCCAGTCCCCTCCCTACCCCATCTCCCATGTAGTTCCTTCCATATATCTACTTCAGATGTCTATTTTATTTCCCCTTCTGAATGAGATTCAAGTATCTTCCCTTTTTGCTAATATCCACTCACAAGCCAGTGCATACCATGCCTATCTTCTGGGTCTGGGCTCCTTCCCTCAGGATGAGGTTTTCTTGATGGAATGGCTAACCAATGACTGGCCCAGCTTGACACCTACCCATGGGAGAGAGGCACTGTTAGTGGAACTGTTAGTGATGCCCTGCTGTGCTTATAGACAGGAGGCAAGTATAACTGTCCTCTGAGGGGCTTCATCCAGCAGCTGATGGAACCAGAGGCAGAGACCTGCAGCCAAACAATAGGTGGAGCTTGGGGTGGGGCAGGAACTTGTGGAAGAATGAGAGGAAAGATCGAGGAAGCCTGAGAGTTCAAGGACACCATGAAAAGACTTACAGAGAACACTGACCTAAGTCTATGGGGACTGGACCGCCAACCAAAAGCATGCATGGACTGGAACTAGGCCCCCTACACGTATATAGCAGATGTGAAGCTTGGTCATCATGTGAATCCCCTGGGGGCTGTGTCTGACTCTGTTGCCTGCCTTTGGATACTCTTCCCATCTCTGGGCTGCCTTGTCTGGCCTCAGTGGTAGAGGAAGCACTTAGTCCTGTTGTGACTTGTTGTGCCAGGGTGAGTTGGTACCCTTCTCTTCGAAGAAGGGGAGGGAAAATGGGGGAAGGGAGAAATGAGGGTGGGACTGAGAGGAGAGAAGGGAAGGGTCTGTGATCAGGTTGTAAAATGATTAAATAGAGAAATTAATGAAGAAGAAATAAAGAAGTGACCAAGGATAAAAGAGGCACTGAACCAGTAGTCAGTACAGCATGAGCTTTAGGGCAGGATATGATGTCTGAGGATATGGATCCCAGCAAAGAAATTACACACAGACATAACATAGAAAAGACACGGGGCACATTTAAGAGAAAACAAGATGCTGGGCCTTACTGTTCATTGTTATTATTTCATTTATTTTATCCTTGTCAAACAATGTAAAAACTGTACACCTTGAACATAAGAGGAAGGTACTCTAATTTCAGGGAATGATATTAGATTACCTTAAATTCCCATGGATGAAAATAAAGCAATTCCTTAAACCAAATGGAAAGGATGCATACTTTTAAATGATAAATGCAACCTCATTAATGTGGAATTCTGCTGGAAGAGGTTGAAGTCTGATATTTCCAGCTAGCCTCTGCGCTCGGTCTAATATGATAGATTCCCTTTTCTTGGTGGGTTGCCCCTCCACCAGATCTGGATGACACCAGATCTTGTAAAGAGTGTCATATAGCCCTCAGGGAAGATTACAGTTCAGATGACAGACCCTTTCCTGATTAAAAACAACAACAACAAAAACTGGCCAGCACCTGACGATTCCTGGAGATACTAATAATGTCTTGTACTCTTGACTTTCCAAGTGACCTTCGGCTTTCCATGGAGCAATTCCCTCAACCAGAGGATAGTTAAGTACTATGTTCTCCTTCTTGTGTCAGGACCATACTGCCCTATGGAAAATGAGGTACTGTACCACTACATTTAAATCAATCATCCCTGGCACCCCTGAACGGGACAAATCTAAAACATTCACCTCCCCCAAGCCCTCCCACTACCCAAGGTTTATAAATCCTTGATTTCAAATAAATGGGCTGTGTGCGTGCTGCTCATGGGGTGCTTCATGCTGGGTGATACTCTCGGCTTTCCTCCATGGCTGCTTGAGACTCACCATTTATCCTGGGGGAGAGAGGGCTGCCCTGGCATTTGCCAATGAACTCCCAACGGCACTGCCAGCAAAGCACTCCTTGGACCCAAGCATAACTGGACTGGATTTCCAGGCGACTGGGCCTCAGCCTCACCAGGCCAGTGTTTCAGCTGCAAGACAAGCAGGCATGCGCTTTCGACTGCATCCTCTGTCATGCTTATCACAGCAGCTTAGCTGAGAGTTGTAATACTTTATCATCACAGGCTTCTGGAACCCCGGAATTTCCACTGTCTCTGATACTGACAGCCTAATTCTAAAGGAGCTAATTAATTTTAATGTTTTCTGGAAAACTCCTTCCACACCCTGGCCTAGTGCAAGGGCTTTGCCTTAAAGTGCTCTAGCTGCTCCCGAATCCAGGATCTTTTCTTCATCTGGAAGCAGCATTCCAGGCCCCACCAAGTGGAGGACAACAAATAAAATATATTTATATTCTGTACTTTTTGTAACCGTGTTTAGTTTACCTAGGAAAACTTCGTTTGTGAGTTCTTACAGTAATGTTGTTTTGACAAAAAGAACTACCTCTTAATCATAAAGCTTTACTTCAGAACATGGTTGGAAGATGATGGAAAGAATGTCAGATTGATGTAGGTTTGAACATGAGCTATATGACTGAATAACCATTTGACCATAAAAAATAAGTTTATGTGAGCTATTTTTTAATTTATAAAATGTTGATCATAATTAAAGTCTCACTGAGGGTTGATGCTGATGAGATGTGTATGATGCATGTTTGACTCTGATACTGTTTACTAGCATATGATAGCATATTGACTCACTGTGACCAACAGAAGAGAATTACAGAAGATTCTGTAAATTATGGAAGTGAGATTTGGTTTTTTTTTTTTTTTGAACTTTCATAAAATTAAAAAATGTTATTTAAAAAGAAATTTAAAACCTGGTACCATAATACAACAACAGTTATTGCTCACACAGCAGGGAATAGCATGCTTCATATCATAGTGTTGTTTGAAGAGCTGAGTTACATGCATTACAAGTCACTAGGTCTTTGGTATACTTGATTATTACACAAGGAACAGCACTTTGTGTTACCAACAAATGAACTTATAATAATAATGATTGCTAAAAAAGTTTCCTTGTAGACAGTTTAATTTCGGTCTTGAATTTTGGTGATTAAAAAAGCTCTGCCCTGCAGACTATCAATGTAGATACTTAGACTTATGGGCAACCTTTGGGCAGAGTGCAGGGAATCTTAGGAGATAAGTGGGAAACAGTAAGATTTGGAGAGGACAGGAACTTCATAAGGAGAGCAACAGAACCAAAAAATCTGAGCACAGGGGTCTTTCCTGAGACTGCTATTCCAACCAAGGGCTATGCATGGAGATAACCTAAGACCCCTGTACAGACGTAGCTCATGGCAGTTCAGTATCCAAGTGGGTTCCATTGTGATATTTTTTGTTTTTTTGTTTGTTTGTTTACTTGCTATTTGGACCAGGCACTAAAAATGGAGGACTGATTCTTGCTTAATTCAAACCATCGTGTACATTAGCATGTTGCCAGTGGAGCCTTTTCTTGAGATTTGGTTTTAGATATTTCAAATAAATGTAGAATAAATTCTAAACCATATCTTTGGATTGGATGACTGTCAACAGAAATACACACAAGTCTTAAATTTGCTTGGATGTGTGTTGGGATAATGTTCTTTTAGAATGTATACAATTTACCCTTGTTTATTCAAATGCTGATTTCTCTCTCCCACTATCTGGATTCAAACTGGACATTGCATTCTGATGCTTATTCTAAGCATCACATGTCTCAAGTTTGTGTAAACATGCCACCATTTGTTCTCTAAATTGTCAATTAAAACAACCAGCCAATGCTGGACAATGGAGAGGAGAGGGTAGGGTGGGGCATCCTGGTCCTGAGTGGGAGGAAGAGGAAGTAAGCAAGGAGAGAGGGAGGAGGAGAATCTGGAGGAGAGGACTTGGAACCATGTGGAGAAATGAACCGGACCTAAGATGTCACTTAAAATAAATATAATGGGTGGATCTAAATTGTAGGAAAATATGCAGGCTTGGGGTTTAGGATGGAGTAACTATTGCCCAGCATTGTGCTGTGGGTTAATTAAATAAATCCTAGTTTCTGTGTGGTGATTTGGTTATACAGCTATTTAGGAATAATTGCTGCTTAACTAAAACATATATCAATAGTAAATATTAATTCCCACAACAGATGTGCAAGCTTTCTCCATGCACACAGTGGGCCTACATCCCTGCTTTATGTTGTGCTGTGAGAGAGTTAGCGAAGAGAGTAATTGAAGGCAAAGCCTATCTGCAGGGTGTTCACATGGTAGAATCTGGTCTCCTCAGAGATAAGAGAGCTCATTGCTGGTAAAAACAGGGTAAGGGATTTTCTGTGATGTATCCAACCCACTGAGCACTTTCATAAGGAGGCTCCTGGTTTCTTCTCAACAGTGTCCAAACCCTTACATGACGGAATTGATGAACCAGCAAATTCAACTTCAGTTATAATTTTCGAGCCCACTCAATTAAAATTTGGGATTGATTTTAATTAAGGGCAGGCCTGTCTATAAGAAGCTCGGGTTTGCTTTAGAGTCTGATAGAATTTCCACAGAGATCTCCTTCTAATTTGAGCTGAGAGTTTAAAGAACTGAACTTGATCTTTTCTCCTTATAAGTGATCCAGTGTACTCCTGGGGGCTACCCTGACTGCTGCCAACAGCTAACTGAAGCAGTCACTTGGTCCCTGGTGAACTGGCTTCACCACCATGAAAAACCCATTATAATGTAATTATTTATGACACTACTACATGGTGGAGAGGCATAGAGCCTCATTTATCTCAGAACAGTGTTCCTGACTAAAAATATGACAAGACTCATTCCAAAATCTCTGTCTTCTTTTTTTCTCTAGATCACATTTAGTTTGAGAAAACTTTCATTTATTTTTAATGAAATAAATTAATCTCATGCTTTGACAATTTCATGAGTACAAACAATATATTTTGATCATATTCAGCCTCCACTCCTATTCTGCAACTCATCCAAGCCACCCAGCCCCATGTTCTCCCCCTAACTTTGTATCCTCTTTAAAAAATAAATTTATAACCCTTTGGGTATCATTAATGCTGCCCACACAGGGCTAGGCGTATAGGTGTGGCAAGCCATGGCTATTAGGCTATTAAGTTGCCGAGCCTAAAAGATGGCGCCTGCCAGATGTACTGACTGCTGATTAAAAAAGTCCATATTTGGTCAAGGTGAGCGTGGCACTGGCCCATTGGCTGCCTGCTGCAGGTCTGATGAGTGAGCATGGTTGGCTGTGATTGGCTGATGTGGTTGCCTATATAATTGGGAAGGGCCGGGGGTCCAGGGGGAGAAGAAGCTTACAAAGGCCTGAATAAACTGCTTGAGGAAGAGCTGGTGGTTGCGTCTTCCTTGCGGTTGCGACATATAGGCCCATGGCTGGAGCATTGCCAGCCATAATTAAACTGGCTGAACCTACATCAGCAGTCAGAAACTGTCAACAGTTCTTCAGCCATGAGGAATGCATTATGTGCTCATCACTCACTTGTGATGGAATGTTACCTGGATGGATCATGTATAGGTCTTTGTAGGCAACCCTGCTGCTAGGAGTTTAAGAGTCAAGGGCCTGTCATGTCCTGGATTCACCGTGTTCTCCTCAATTCTTGCTGAATGAGCCTTTTAAATTTTTCTGATCTGTTTTCCACAAGTTACCAGGGCCTTGAGAAGAGTCTGGGATGACTCTCTCCCCCTGTTCTCAACTCTCCACTCCTGACATAAGTTAATAAGTGGGACCTTATGAAAATGAAAAACTTCTGTAAGGCAAAGGACATATCAATAGGATAAAATGGCAGTGCACAGAGTGGGAAGTCTTTCACTAATTCCACATCTGATAGAGTGATAATTTCCAAAATATGTAAAGAACCCAGGAAACTAGACATCAACAAACTAAGTAGTACAATTAAAAAGGGGTACAGATCTAAAGAGAGAATCTCAAGTGATGGAAAATCACTTGAAGAAGTGTTTAACATCTTTAGCCTGTACAGAAATGCAAATGAAATTATTTTCAGATTCTATCCTGCGTGTATCAGAATAGCTAAGATCAAAAACAAAAGTGACAGCTAATGTTGGAAAGGCTGTGGTGGGAGTGCAAATTTGTATAACAACTTTGGAAATCAATATGGTGATTCTTCAAAAAATTGGAATTGATCTACCTCAAGACACTGATCTACCTCAAGACACAGCTATACCATACCTGGG
This sequence comes from Rhombomys opimus, assembly GCA_010120015.1. Lineage (NCBI taxonomy): Eukaryota > Metazoa > Chordata > Mammalia > Rodentia > Muridae > Rhombomys > Rhombomys opimus. Next base: position 336,347 of record REGO01000046.1, on the reverse strand, counting down.
AATATATCCAAAGACACTCTATCCTACCATAAGGATATTTGCTAAACTATTTATAGGAGTTTTATTTGTAACATGAAGGAACTGCAAACAACTCAAATTTCCCTCACCTGAAGAATGGATACAGAAAATAGGGTATATTATATAATGGAGTATTATACAGTTGTTAAAAAAATAACATCATGAAACTTGAAGAGAAATGAGTGGAACTAGAGAAAATCATCCTGAGTAAGATAACCCAGAAAGATTAGGTATGTACTTGGTATATACATACCAGAAAGACATGATATGTATTCACTTAAAAGTGGATATTAGCTCTAAAGGATAATCATGCTACAATCCACAGACCCAGAGAAGATAAAGTAATAAGGAAAATTCAAAGGGGGAAGCATGAATCTCTCTGAAAATGGGAAACAGAATAGATATGGAAGGTGAAATTGGAGATGGCAGTGATTGCACACTGAGAGTGATAACTGGAGCCATCTCAGGGAGTAGCTAGAAACCTAGAACAATGGAAACTCCCAGGAATCTCTAAGGGTGACTGAGATAACACCCCTACTAAGGGGTATTTGGAGCCTGAGCTGGCTATCTCCTGTAACCAGACAAGACTTCCAGTAGAGGGATTGTGATGCTAACAAGCTACAAAACATTTGGCCTACAATTTGTCCTGTCTTCAAGATGTGCTAAGATAAAGATAAATTTGGGGGAGCAGCCAACCTGTGATTTGTCTAGCTTGAGACCTGTGCCAGTATATGGAGTTCACTCCTGACACTGCCAGGAAGGCCAGAAACCAGAGGCTGATAGCTCAGAATCCAAGGTTAGAACCATACAGGACTGGAAAAAAAAAAGAATGAAATGATTCCTAATGATATTCTGCTATATTCATAGACTGATGCCTAGCCCAATTGTCATCAGAGAAGTCTTATGTAGTTTAACAGTCTTATGTTGGCAACAGATGTAGATACCCATATCTAGACATTAGGCAGAACTCTGGAAATTCTGGGAAAGAGGGGAAAAAAGGAATGTGGGAGCCAGAGGAGTCAAGGACACCACACACACACACACACAAAACAAACAAACAAACAAACAAACAAACAAAAAAAACCAAAAACCACAGAATTAATTAATCTGGATTCATAAGTGCTCACAAAGACTATACTGACAACCAGGAAGACTGCATGGGTCTGGTGTAGTATATATGTCTGGATATATGTCACAGTTGGGCTTAGATTTCTTATGGGACTTCTAACAGTGGAAATAGGGGGTGTCTCTGACTCTTTTTCCTGCTTTTGGAACACTTTTCCTCTTACTGGGTTGCATCCTCTGGCCTTAATAAGGGAGGTCCCTATTATTCCTGGAACTTGATATGCAATGTTTGGTTGATATACGTGGTAGGCCTGTCTTTTTCTGAAAATACATGGAAGAAGAGTCGATGGGGGGAATAGTTAGGAGGATGGTGGAGAAGAGGTAGAAACTGGAAGAAGAGGAAAGAGGAGAAACTTCAGTTGGGATATAATGTATACAAGATGAATACACAGTAATAGGTGATTCAGAGCCTCTCTAGCTGTCTCCATCCACCTTCTTTATTTATTTATTTATTTATTTATTTATTTATTTATTATAATTTGTTCACTTTATATCCTAATTGTAGGCTACCCCCTTGTCTCCTCCTGGTCTGACTCTCCCTCCCTTTTCCCTCCTAGTCCCCAGAAATAAGGATCCCTCCTCCCCAACTATCTGCCCTTAGCCTATCAAGTCTCATCATGACTGCCTGCATTCTCTTCTTCTGTGGCTTATCAAGGCCACCCCACTAGAGGGAAATGATAAAAGAGCAGGCCACAGAGTCCATGTCAGAATCAACCCCTGCTTTCCTTACTAGGGAACACACATAGAGACTGAACTGCCTATCAGCTACATCTGAGCAGGTAGGTGGTCTAGGTCCTTTCCATACATGGTCCTTGGTTGGTGCATCAACCAAGGTGCCTGCAGGCCCCTCCTGCCCCAGGCCCAGATCCCAGATTGTGTGTGTGTGTGTGTGTGTGTGTGTGTGTGTGTGTGTGAAGATCCTTGTGAAGATCCTGTCACTTCTGGGTCCTTCTATCTCCCTATTCTTCCATAAGATTCCCTGCACTCTGCCAAAAGTTTGGCTGTGAGTCTCTGCATCTGCTTCTATCCCCTCATGGGTAGAGTCTTTCAGGGGACATCTCTAATAGGCTCCAGTCCTGTTCCTTCTCTTCAACTATTTCCAGTGTCTATTCTGTTTGCCCTTCTGAATGAGAATTAAGCATCCTCCCTAGGGTCCTCCTTGTTATTTAGTTTCTTTAGGTCTGTGGATGGTAGTATCCTATATTATATGGTAATATCTGCTTATAAGTAAGTATATATCATGTGTGTATTTCTGGTTATGGTTTACCTCAGGATGATCTTTTCTAGTTCCATTCATTTGCCTGAAAATTTTGTAATTTCCTTGTTTTTAATAACTAAGTAATATTCCATTGTGTAAATGTATTACAATTTCTTTATCCATTCTTCAGGGACATCCAGGTTGTCTCAATATTCTGGTTGTTACAAATAAAACTAAAATGAACATAGTTGAGCAAATGTGCTTGCTTTATGGTGAAGTATCTGTTGGGCATATGCCCAGGTGTGGTATAGCTGGGTCTTGAGGTAGCATTATTCCCAATTTTCTGAAAATGCACCAGATTGGTTTCCTAACGTGGTTGTAGAAGTTTACACTCTCACCAGCAATGGAGGAGGGCTCCCCCTTTCTCCACATCCTTGCAAACATGTGCTGTCACTTGAGTTTTTTATCTTAGCCATTCTGATGGGTGTAAGATGGAATCTCAGAGTTGTTTTGATTTGCATTTCCCTGATGACTAAGGATGTTGAGCATTTTTTAAAATTGTTACCCTGCAATTCAATATTCCTCTGTTGAGAATTCTCTGTTTAGCTCTGTACCCTCTTTTTAAATTGGAGTATTTGGTTTGTTGGTGTTTACTTTTTTTTTGAGTTATTTATTTCTTTATATATTTTGGTGAGCAAATGGATTGGGCTGAGAGAAAAGAGCTAGGCTCAGAGGGAAGTACATGGGACCCATATTAGCTGAGCCATAATCAGCAGACTGTTGTCTTTTGTTAGTGTCCTGTGTTCACAGGGAGTCCTTGGAACATCAAAGCCCTCCACTGAGAGATTGCTTTAAGTTGCTACCATAACAGAGTCCAAGCTTGGGAAATAAAGCATCTGAGCCTGAGCCAAGCTTTGATATCTAATAAAAGTTAAAGAGAAAAGAACAAGGTCTAACAGACAGCAGACTTACAATGTATCCTTCCCATTACATTTTGGAACTAGATTGAATGGAATAATGGCTGATTTAGATGTGCTAGCATTTCTTATTTAGTAATGCTGAAATATTTATCTTTTATTTACTATGTATGTATGCTTCTGTTTAAAATACTTCTAGTTTTTAGCCATGCATGAAATGCAAAAGTTTATATTTCTTATTTTCTGTGTTTTTAGATATGAGATGATGTCTTTGAGGCCTCTTTTAGCATGCTTCTCACTGTTTTGTTTGCAGGTAAATAAGTAATATCCTACATACTTAGTGTGCATCTACATACTAATTATCATGATTGAAGAAAATTTTACTTTATTGCTCTAATTTTTGCTTCAATTCTGGGAAACTCCATTTTCCCTTTTTATTTGGTAGATAAATTGTTCCATGAGTTCTTGCTGAGATAACATATACAATAAGCAAGGCTTATTATCTTAGTGTATGTGATGGCAAATTGAAATGCCTAAAAGCCACATAAAGAGTCTTCCTTAAGAACAGGAATCAATGACAGACTTTTGGTCGCATAATAGGAGTGTGTTTTTCTTAGCTGCATTTCAGATAATGTCAAGGCTTGGAAAGTGTTGACAGAATTTTTCACTTATCTGTTACAATGTTTCATGCTTCTGGGTGACAATAAACATATCTTTAACTTCAGTAACAGTACCATGACTTAAAACACTTTACCTTGCTCTTCATTTAGCCATTATCTTAAGTTAAACTTTTTAGAAAAGTGAAGCCATGATTTGTTAATTCTTTTGGATTTGCTACCAATATAGTGATTAAAATTACAAACGCCAAAATTCTGATAAAAATATGTAACCCGTTTGATTGACTCACATGAATTTTATATGACCAAGTCTTCCCAGTCTAAGTAAGATAATAATGCTATTTTCTAAAAGCAAAATATTGTCATAAGGAAAGTATGATATGAACTGGAAGTGTCAGCTGCCAAAAGATAACACTTTCTATAAATAAATATAGCAAACCACTAGACTCTGGCCCCAAAACTAAAGAAACCTTTAGAAACAGTTCATTATTGGTATTTCACTTTTATCACTTTCATAGTTCACAATCTCTTTGTGTAGATTCAAGTTTCCATCCGGATTCATATTCCTTCTGCCCCAAGGGCTTGCTTTAATATTTCTTATATTGTGTCTACTGGCAATGAGTTTTCTGAGCTTTTGTCAGAAAGCCTTTATGTCACTTTCATTTTGTTAAGATATTTTCAATGGTTACAGAAGTCTGGGCTGATGGTTTTTCTCTCGCTTTTTTCTTCCATTCAGTACTTTCAATAAGTCATTCCATTGACTTCTGACTTGCTTAGTTCCTGAGAAATCTGCTATAATGCTTGTCTTTATTATTCCGTGTCTAATGTTTCTGCCTTCGTCCTCCTGGTCCTGCAATAACGGAGTAGTCCAGACTAGGGACTGTATAAAGAATGGAAAGTCATTTTCTCCTAAATGAGGAGGCCAGGAGTCCTGGGAGGAAGGCATCTGATATCTGGCTTGTGTCCACAGAAGACAGAAGGCAACGGGGGAGAAGGAGATGGGCTTATGTCTCTATGGCAGTACAGCAAAGGCAAGCGTATTCACTTGGGCAGCTCTTCTTTTAACTGTTAATTGTTCTGGAGTATGAAAGCACCTCAGGATCCATCACCTCCTAGGAGCCTCTACCTTTCAGCATGTGCCCTGAGAATTAAGTTTCTAGTACACGAGTATTGGAAGACATTAACATTCACACCATTACGTTAGATACTCTGAGTTCTTCTGGGTGCATTTAAAACTTCTCTATGTCTCTGTCTGTCTCTGTCTGTCTGTCTCTATCAGTCCTTCTTTTCCACTTCCCTTCTTCCTTTGTACATACTCCAGGTACTTGTAAGGTTGCTAATCTCTTTATGGTTGATTTATTTGAATGTTTGTTCTGAACATTTTAGAAAGTGCATTATGGTTTTCTAGGTATATTTATTCCTGTTAGTTACATGTATTTCTAAAACTCCAATTCAATGTATGTTAGACATCTTGGTATTCTCCCATAGCTTTTAGGTGCTTTACTGTGTTTGTGTGTGTGTGTGTGTGTGTGTGTGTGTTTATTTGTGTGATGTGAGTAGTATGTGTTTGTTATATGTATATACATGCATATACATGCATTTGAGCCTATGTGCACATGAAAGCCACTGGAGCATGTTGGACTTTCCATTTTACTAGGTTCACACAGGGTCTCTTGCTTAAATCCAGAGTTCACAGTTTTCCTAGCAACTCTAACTCAACATGCAGCCCCATTATCCTGTTGCTTCTGTCTCCTACAGTACTGAACTCACAGGCCATCGTGTTCTTAATGCAAATGTTGGGGATCTGAACTCAAGTCTGTTACTTGCACAACAGGAGCTTTTTACTAACTGGGAAATTATCTTTTGATTTTTTTTTTTTGTTTCAATTCATGTTAACTAACATTCCTTTTTAAAAACAATTTTTATCTCATATATTACACTCTGATTACAGCTTCCCCTCCAATTCTCCAATCCCCCAAACCTCTACCAACTTCTCTTCCCTAGATCCACTCCTCCTCAATTTCCTTTTCAAAAAGAACAGGCATCCCAGGGATATCAACCAAATATGGCATATGACATTACAATAAGTCAAGGTACAAACCTTCATATCAAGGCTAGACAAGGCAACTTCATAGGAGAAAAAAAGTGTCCAAAGAGCATGCAAAAGTGTCAGAGTCACCCCAGCTCCCTTTGTTAGGAGTCCCACAAGAAAACCAAGCTGCATAGTAACTAGCATTCTTTTTTATTTAAGTTAATTTTATTTATATATTTATTTATCACAATTGGCATTCTTAATATAATTATTTTCCTTTACTGTTTCTAATATACCTCTACCGTATGGATTCTATCTTTGTTGAAATGTCCTGTTTTTTTATGTATCTGTCTATCATTTCTTTTAGCTCATTTAACCTTGACGTTACAGCTTGTTTAAAAACACTATGAATGTGAGGTACCCCAGAAGCGAAAGACACACATGGTATATACTCACTTATAAGTGGATATTAGACATATAATACAGAATAATCATTCTAAAATCTGTACACTCAAAGAAGCTATGCAAGAAGAAGGACCCTGGGGAAGATGATCAATCCTCATTCAGAAAGGCAAATGGAATAGACATCAGAAGAGGGTGAAACAGGGTACAAGAAAGGAGACTTCCACAGAGGGCTTCTAAAAGACTCTACCCAGCAGAGTATTAAAGCAGATGCTGGGACACTTAACCAAACTTTGGGCAGAGTGTAGGAAATCTTATGAAAGAAGAGGGAGATAGAAAGATGTGGAGGAGACTGGAGCTCCACAAGGAGAGCAACTGAACCAAAAATTTGGGCCTAGGTGTCTTTTCTGAGACTGATACTCTAATAAAGGACCGTTCATGGAGATAACCTAGAATTCCTGCACAGATGTAGCCCATGGCAGCTCAGTGTCCAAGTGTGTACCCTAGTAAGGGGAACAGGGACTGTCTCTGACATGAACTCAGTGGTTGGCTCTTTGAGCACCTCCCCCTGAGGGGGTGGGGCAGCCTTACCAGGCCACAGAGGAAGACAATCCAGCCAGTCCTGGTAGGCTAAGGCCAGATGAAAGGGGAAGAAGACCTCCTCTATCATTGGACTATCATTGGGGAAGGAGCATGGGAGGAGAAGAAGGAGGAAGGGTGGGTTTGGGAGGGGATTAGAGAGGGAGCTACAACTGGGATACAAAGTGAATAAGTTGTAATAAATTAAAAAATAAAAATAAAAACACTAACTAGAAATTAAAACAACTATATTATCTATTCTGTTTTTGTTCTTTGGCATAGGTTTTTTTTTTTTATACTTTATCATGTACCTTTTATTAATTGTTGGTCACTGGAGGTAGAATATTAGTTCTTGAAAATTAGCATGGCTTTTTCTCTTCCTGGATATTCATGGTGGATAGTCCAGTACTTCTATTTAATTGGTTAGCTTTAGTTTTGTTGTTGTTTTTATTTTTTATTGTAATGATAACACTGGTTTATTATTTTCTTATGCTAGTAAAATATATGTCAAGGAATAAGGCAGTTCCTGGCCATCAGCCATTCTCACATTTACTTACAAAAGATAAGGTCGTGTACACTCCATTGCTTTTCAAAAGTCATAGAACATCGTTACTTCAAGGCCAAAAATTGCTGGACTGCAACTACTGGTGTTCAGGTTTCTTTGGTTATACTCATTACTAGACAGACCTTGTAATTGTGTTGGAGTGAGGTTTCCAGCTCTTCCTTCCTAGTTTAGCAGCATCGTTTCCTATAACAGGCCTTATGATAGGTAGAACATTCTGTTCACTTTGATTGATAGGGGTCCTACAATGGTACTGCTGTAGCTTTTCCTCAAACGTTTCCTTCATTTAATCTTACTCTGAAGTGCATTCTTTTTGTATTGCTCTAGGGTCTTCGGATGTCCCCTCAAATCTGTATATTGAAATTCTAGTCGCAAAATAATAGCACTGGGGGGCTATCTCCTGGCCCCACCTCATGAAGAGAAATTTGTAAAATAGGCATCAGGGAACATTTGCTCTTTACCTGTTTGAGTACAAATGACATCTTCTGTCAACAAGAATTTGGTTCCTCTAAAAGAAACCAGCCTCCACAATTGTGAGAAATAACTTTCTGTTGATTATAAACACCATTCCGTATGGTATATTTTTAATAGCAACACATAAAATGAGCTAAGACATGAGTGAAGTGCTACAGTAATTCTGTCTGTCACTCAGAAGCGTCAGTATTTTTTGTGTATGCGTGGAAGACACAGAGAGCAGGGTGAAGCGTGTGTTTTTCCCACGTAGTCAGAAAATTCTTTTATCTCACTGTAGTCAAAGAGACTTTCCTCTGGTCCCCTACTATGCATGTAATTTGTCTTGAGGGTAATTTGTAGCGGACCATAGAAAATAATTTACAAGGAAAAGTGAAATTTCATTTGGTCTGGGTCTCCCATGAGTACTCAACTAACACAAAAGTCACACTGTTTGCTTTTTTAATTATTAGTTCATTAAAATTTCGACTTGAATTCATTCTAACTCACTTTTACAGAATCGAGCACCTGTTTAAGCTATCTGGTGGAAAAGCTTGCTTCTCCTTGAGTAGCAGACTAATTCATTGCATAGTGACCCATATCTCTGCTGGGATCATGGAAAATCATGACTTTTGTACTTTGCTCAGCCTAATCTCATTAAAGTTCATCCAACACTTGTTCCCTGCAGATTTCTATAACCCACACAGAGACTGAACTTTCCATAGATTAATCTTTAACAGTATTGACCTTGCCACTGATTAAGATCATTCAAGATAGCTATAATCAAGTTAAACAGTGATGTCAAGGGGTATGATAAGCTCTGTGATATAACTGAAGCAGAGTTTATATAATTAACCTTTCCTTTCATGATTTGCATACAGTTGAATATCTACATCTTAAATCAAAATGCTATAATAAAACCACACTGTACATTAAAGATTCCCTCTTTTCCACAAACTTGTTAAGTTTGAGTTTGAAGTTAGATAATATATTTTCAACAATAGATACTAATCAATATAATTCATGATAGTGATCAGTTCTCATATGCTTCTGTTA
>REGO01000046.1:233406-312437 GCA_010120015.1 Rhombomys opimus | reverse complement strand
ATTCATCTGTAAATAAAAAGGAAATAGTGAAATTTACAGGGAAATGGATAGTGCTAGAAATAATTATTCTAAGTGAGGAAACTCAGACTCAGAAAGATAAATGCTGCATTTTTTTCTCTTTCATATGTGGATCCTAGCTTTTGAGTATTTAAATAAGTGCGTTTAGATTAGAGGACCTGTGGATGACAAAAAACTAGAAATGCTAATGAATGGATGCTTCAAAGGAGCAAGGAGATAATACAGGTAACATGGAGTGGAGTGGAGCACGGAGAATCATCAGGAAGGAAGGGTTAAGGGTAGCATCAGTTTTACTCAGGTTCACATGAAGGTCACCAAATTTTACCTTTGCTCTTGAGAAACAAACAGCAAAGCACTTAACTCAAGTGTATTATTAAAAGCAAAAGCAAGATAATAAAATTAGAAGCTCAAAGGAGACTATTTGTGCCTGTGTCATGGCCTGAAGATCCTCCAGAACACCAGGGAATACTCTCTGCCAATATCAGGTAAAACATTTTGTGCCCTCAGCATCATGACACGGAGGCAGTGGACGCTGAATGTGACCTTGTCTCTGTGACTCCACTCTGCCTCTGGTTGTGGCCAAGCATGTTTATTTTTGCCCTACATTGGACAGGTGGGTTTATGGTAAACCCATATGGATTGTTATTAGTACCTTATTTTGGATTCAAAGAAATTCTATCATTTCAAGTTCAATTATTTGTTTGTTTGTTTATTATTTATTATTCATACAGTCAAAGCTTGGAACCCAGTTTAGGTGGCAACAGCTTTTATCAAAAACTATTTATAAAGCAGTATAATCCATAAGTCTCCATATCTTCAGGAATCTTGTGTAATAAGAATATGTGACGCTGAGTAGCTGAGTATTAAGTATACACAATGCTCTCAGTTCTGAGATACATATTTTCCCTGTCCTACGTAGCATAGTATCATTAACTATTTTATCAACACTTATATACTAGCCACATTATGCTAAAACATTTCCTTAATTCTCACTCATGTTATCTTCATGGTAGCAAGAAAGTTCAGAAGTACCATTTTATTGATATTAAAATTAACTGTTAGGTAGGTGAAGTAAGATGTTCAAAAATTCAGATGACATGAGTGTCTCCAGTAAACCACATCAGCCTTTTAATTTTTTTTCTTTTAGCTGAAACATTAAAGATACAAAAGTTGTACATGTGTTAATGAGGTACATAATATAATTTTTATACAATACATTGCATAATCACATTGACCATAGCAACCTCTTCAATCATCCAACACTTGTAAGACTTTCAAAGTCCTTTGTTATAACTTTAAAAAAATACTGAACACAATTGCTACATATTATAACCCTGCTATATGACTTCCTCAAGTGCTTATTCCTATCAAACTATTAATACCCACTGATCACCCTCCCCCTTTTCTCTATACCTGCTACTCCCCAAAGCCCCTGGTAACTGTCATTCTATCATCAATTTTTGTAACATCAACTTTTTATTTTCAAATATGAGTAAGGTCATGCAGTACTAGCTTTTATGTTTCTGGCTTATTTTGCTGAATTTAATGATTTCCAACACTAGCCATCTGCAACAATACTATTTTAGCCAGAAAACTCTATCACTATATAGAATGTCATAACATTATCAACAGATTCATTCACTGGGCACAGCAGAAATGAATGCTTTCCTTTGCACCCTCTATTTTGTAGATTGAAAGGATAATTTATAGTTGATATATAACATATTTTCATAGTTTTTGCCAAAATGTACCAATATATTAGATTAGTATCAACATAATTCAGTACTGTAAAATAATAAATGATGTTATTCATTGAAAAAGCCACATGTGGCTAGATACAAGATTAACTCAAAAGAATCAGTAGTCTTCCTATATAAAAATGACAAATGCCTTAGAAAGAAATCAAAGAAACAACACTCTTCACAGTAGCTACAAACGATATAAAATATCTTGGGGTAACCCTAACCAAGCAAAAAATATCTTTGTATGACAAAAGAGTCAAGACTTTAAAAAAAATTTAAGAAGATACCAGAAGATGGAAAGATCTCCCATGCTCATGGGTCTATAAGATTAAAAGAGTTAATATTAATGGCCAGCTTACTAAAAGTAAAATACGGATTCAATGCAACCCTATCAAAATCCCAACAGAATTATTTACAGACCTTGAAAGAATAGTACTTAAGTTCATATGGAAAAAGGAAAAGCACGGGATAGGTAAAAATAACCCCAAATAACAAAATAACTTCTAGAGGTATTACTATCTTTGATTTCAAGATCTACTTCAGAGCTGCAGCAATAAAAGCCTCATGGTATTGTCATAAAAACAGACAGGTTGATCAATGGAATTTAAACAAAAATCCAGGTGTAAACCTGTACACTTATGGACACCTGACTTTTGATAAAGAAACCAAAATTATACCTTGAAAAAAGAGACAGCGTCTTTGACAAATGGTGCTGTTCTAAATGCATGTAAAAATGCAAATAGATCCATATTCATCACACTGTACAAAACTCAAGTCCAAGTGGACCACAGATTGCAACATAATTCCAGATACACTGAACCTGATAGGAGAAAAAGTAGGGAATAGACTTGAATGCATCAGCACAGGAGACAGCCTTCTAAACAGAACACCTGTAGTGTAGGCAGTACGATTGAAAATTAATAAACGAAACCTCATGAAACTAAAAAGCTTCTGTAAGGCAAATGAAACTGTCAATAGGACAGTACACCAGCCTACAGAATGAAAAAAAAAAAGTGTTAACCAATCTCACATCTGACTGAGGGTTAATATTCAAAATATATAAAGAACTCAAAAAAAAAAAACCTAGGCATCAACAAACTAAATAAAAATTGGGTACATAAAGAGATAACTGTCAACAGAGGAATCTCAAATGAGCAAGAAGCACTTCAAGAAATGTTCAGAATCCTTATCAACCAGAGAAATGCAAATCGAAATGACTCTGATATTCTATCTCCGATAAAAACATTATCAAAACATGATCAAAACACAAGTGGCAGCTCATGCTGACAAGGATGTGGAGCAAGGGAAATACTCCTTCATTGTTGATGGGAATGTAAATTCATATAGCCACCATAAAAATCAATATAGTGGTTTCTCAGAAAATTTGGAATCTACTTCATGATGTAGCTATACCACTCTTGGACATTAGACAAAAGACACCTAAAAGATACCCCATTCTACCACAAGAACACTTGCTAATCTGTTTTTATAGTATCTTAATTGTAATAGCCAGAAACTGGAAACAATCTAGATGTCCCTCAAAAAAAGAATGGATAAAGTAAATGTGGTATATTGCACAATGAACCATTACTCCATTGTTAGATTAAAAAATGGCATCAGTAAATTTGCAAGTGAACAGATGGTATTAGAAAAAAATTATCCTGAGTGAGGGAACCCAGACCCAGGAAGACAAACATGATGTGTACTCACTTACAAGAGAATATTAGCTGCTCAGTAAAGGATTGGTACTTGTTACACTATAATCCATAGACCCAGGGAGGCTAAGGTCCAAAGAGGGCTGTAGTGGGGATGCATGACTCTTCCTGGGAAGGGGAAATAGGATAGATTCTGTGGGTGGAATGTGGACTGTTAAAGTAACTTTTATTCTCCTGATATAATTTTTGTCTCAGAGGCTTACTGCCTCCTTCTGCCAAGCTAGGCCTAGTCCTGGAAGCTTATAGCCTCCATACAACCTAACCTAGGCCTAGAATGTTTTCAGCCTCTGAGACTTACTGCTGCATATTCTCATCCTTTATAGCTCTTTCTGAATTATTGCTGGCTGGTCCAGCTCAGCTGTTCTGGCTCAAGCTCCTCTCTAAGATGACTGATTCAATCTGGCTTATCTCTCAGCCTCCAAATAAATTGCTCTGCATGGCCTCATATTAACTTTGGCAATATGGTCTAATTTTTTGGCTCCTTCTCATTTTCTGGCTCATTCTGTCTTCACCTGTGTCTAGCTTGTTCTCTCTTCAACTCTCTCTGTAAAGCTCTCCCAATAAAATGTCTCCACTCTCCATGAACTGAATTTCCACCAATTGATCTGAACTGTCTCTCAACTCACTGACTCAACAGAGCTGCCTGACACAACTGACTAGAACTCAGATATCTGCTTGCTTCTATCTCCTGGGATTAAAAGTGTGTCTGTATTTCAGTTGAATCACATAGATCTATAAGGTCTTTGGATGTGATGTTTTTCCAGAGCAGACATGTTATGAATTAAAATTGCTCTACAGGAGTCATGTGGGGATGGGAATAAGAGGGATCAGGTGAGGAAGAAGAGATGAAGGGAGAGAGCACAAAGTCAACTGGAATTGGGGGACCATTGTGGGGCGGGGAGCAAATGTCAAAGCCTAATGCAGTGGAAACTTTCTGGAACCTATGAGGACAATCCTACTGAGAACTATTAATACCCCCATACAGAGCCTGAACTGGCTAATTTCAGTAACCAGACAAGGCTGCCATTTGTAGGCCTGGGACACCAAACCAGCCACAAAGCTGTAGACCTTAACCTGTCCTGGTAGCAAGATGCTCTGGGGCATACCGGTTTCAGAACTTGTGGCAGTGGCTACAAGAGGGAGACCTACTCAATGCTTCCTGAATGGCCTGGAACTGGAAGCTGGGGAGACCAGAGTTCTGATGCAGAACCGAACATGACTTTCAAAAATAAATAAATAAATAAATAAATAAATAGTAATGAAATTATTTCTAATGACATTCTGCGCTACTCAAAGATTTGTGCCTAGCCCAACTGATATTAGACAGGCTTCATCTAGCAACTGGTGGGAACAGATACAGAGACCCACAGGCAAATATTAGGGGGCAATTGGAGAACCTGTAGAAAATGAGAAAGAAGGATTGTAGGAGCCAGAGGCTTTGAGGACACCAGGAGAGCATAGCGCACCAAATCCAATAATCTGGGCTTCCAGAAGATAACAGAGACTAAAGTAGCAACCATGGTGTCAAGGAATTTTAATCCAGCAACATGGCTGCTCTGATCACATGCAATGACCTTCTAGGGTATAGAATGCAGACATATTAGAACTTTTAATCCCTCTGTCTGGATTATAGACTCACCCTTAGTACACATCTTTAATTCAAAACAACGATGTTTGAGGGACAGATAAAGAGACAAATCAGAGAATGGTTTGACAGAAGAGTATATGCCCAACTCTCAGAAGACCAGCACAGGAAAGAGAGGTGATTTTAGACAGCACAGAGACACTCCAAGATGGAGTCACAATGTGTACATGGTACTGATAAGCAGGTGAACAGAGATTGCTGACCAAGCATGTAACCCAATGGCAGAATCCAAAACACCACCAAATACCACTATCTGTGTTTCACAGAAAAAGGAAGCTCTCTGGGATCTAGGGATTCACAGTCCCAGACCCGTTTGGATGACTCCCAGACCCAAGGGACACAAGGTCACCCAGTGCCTTATACCTACCTGAAACACAACTCCTGAATACTGGGATGCAAGGCTCCAGACTCCAGAGTCTGATCACCAGATTCTTTCTGTTTCCCAGGGATCAGTGCAGCCTCAGAACACCAGGAACACAAACCCCAGCCACCACCGCCCCCAAGGTTCTATCAGGTTCCCTGTGGGGAACAACCAGACAATAGCACCATACAGTATCTGGTCCCAAGAGGGTGGAGCCATTGCCCAAGGAATCATTACCTACCCAAAGAGCAGGAACTGTGAGCAAGCAATGGCCCAAGCTACTGACTCGGAGGTTCCAGTGTCCATCAGTGTTTCCCCAGAAAGAGGAGGAGACCCTGGCATCCAGCCTCCGATAAATTTTTAAATAATAATTAAAAAGCAGACAAGAAGAGAGCACCAGGAGAGGCAGCTCCGTTGGTGGAGTCCAGATCCGTTCAGCCAGTTGGGAGACAGTGCAGTGAGTACAGTGAAGTTGAGTTTGTTCCCGAGTTCTTGCAGTTCAGTGCGTGTCAGGAGAGGCAGCTGCAGCCAGACAGTAAGACAATGCCAGAAGATTAGAGCAGATTGCCAGAGTTAGTTAGAGTCCAAGCAGAGCAATTCAGTAAAAAGCTTAAAGAAGCCAAATTGAATCCGTCTGCTCAAAGAGGAGTTTGAGCCAGAACAGCTGAGTTGAACCAGCCAGCAAGAGTTCAAGAAGAAATAGAGAGGGGTCAGTTATCCAGCACTAAGTCTCAGAGGTTGAAACATGCCAGGCCTGAAGACGGGTAGAAACACTCTGGGTTCAGACCATACCATGTATTATTAAGGCTTGGGTATGGCTCTCTTCTCAACCTCATCTGAGAAAATACGAACATTTACCCATAGAGCCGGCAAGACACAGTGCTAGGCCCTCTACATACAAAACTATGATTGTTTAGCTTGGCGTTTTTGCTGAACTCCTAACAATGTCTACTGATGGGACCTCCTCCTCCTCCAGGGTTGCCTTGTGCAGCCTTAATATGAGAACGTATTCCTACTCTTGCTTTATCTTGTTATGTCCTGTTTGGTTATCACTGGGAGGCCTGCTGTTTTTCTGAAGGAAAAACGAGGACCAATGATTCTGGGAGAGAGGAGATGGTTGAGAAAACTGGGAGGAAGGGAGGGAGGGAAGGCAGCAGTTGAGATATATTGTATGAGAAAAATAAATAAAAGAAATAAGAATTAAAAAGTTAAAATAATACTCCCTGAGCTTGGCTTATTGTTTGGCTATTGGTCTCTGCATCTATTTCCATCAGCTGTTGGATGAACCCTCTCAGAAGACAGTTCTGCTAGGCTCCTGTCTGCAAGTATAGCAGACTATCATTAATAGTGATAGGAGCTGGCTCTCCTCTATGGCGTGGGTCTCAAGTTGGGCCAGTTACTAGCTTGCTATTCACTCAATCTCTACTTCAACTTCATCCATACACTTCTTGTAGGCAAGACAAATTTTGGTTTGAAAGTCTTATGGATGGTTGGTGTCCTCCTCCGTCCATTGGAAATTCCCCCTGGCTACAGAGGGTGGTGACTTCAGGCTCGATATCTCCCCACCGCTAGGAGTCTCAGCGAGGGTCACCACCATAGACTCCTTGGAGCTTTGTGGAAGAGGGGGAAGAATGATTGGAGGAGACAGAGAGGTCAAAGACGCCACAAGAAGAACTACAGAATAAACCAACCTGGGCCCACAGAGGCTCACAGAGAGTGAATCACCAACCAAAGAGCGTGGGTGGGCTGGACTTAGACCCTCTACACATATGTAGCCGATGTGCAGCTTGGTCATCCTGTGGGTCACCTAGCAATGGGAGCAGAGCCTTGCTCTGACTCCGTTGCATTTTTTTCCACACAAAGCTAAAGCAAATATAGACACCTGGGACTTCACTACGTATTTACTCTTCTCACTTGTTTTTATTCTCTCTCTCCTTCTCTCTCTCTCTCTCACTACAGCAATTTGCTTCATCTGTTTTAATTGCTTATGTTTGATTTTAAAACTGGGCTATGATTTTGAAAGGCGGTTTAACTACAGCTGTCTTTTTCTGTTGTTTTCATTAGTTGCTATTATTTATGATTCATTGAGTATGCAGGTGACAGACATTGTGACAAAACCTGTCGGTAGCTCCCGCTGAATTTCTCTCAGGGGAATCATTGGGTAAAGATCATACAGCTTTCTGAGGAAGGCAGTTATTACCATAATCCACTCTACCCAAACCTACAACTGTATATTATAAGCCAAATAAATAAAATGTCCTTATGTAATCACTTCGGACCACAGTTACTAGTAAATGCTACAAAGACACATACATTTTCCACTTTGATGGCTAAACAAGGAAAATATCATATTTAATTCCTGCTGCTCATTTAGTTTAGTAGTGTAGTGTGTTCTCAGAAAATTCCTTCATTTTGCAACTTTCTTTTCTTTCACCCACCCCACCTTTTACTTATTCTACACACTTTCTGTAAAATTAATAAACTCACAGCATTTTTTCCCTTGCAAATTTTCTTCTCACTTGCTTTGTTTTTTATTGATTTTTTTTTCAAAGGCATTTTTTGGGGCATTGAATTTGGGCTTTTAAATTTCCTCCACGTTTGCCTTCTAGAGTACAGAACATGCTTAGTAAAAATGAAAACATAAAGCACTTAAAGTTTTTATTTTTAGGTTTACTATGTTTTGGTATTTTAATGAGACTTTTGGTGTGCTCTCTGCCTTTAAATTGCTCACCAGTGCTCACACATAAAACATGTTTGTTAATGCTGCTCAGTGACAGACATGCTGGAATGCTGAGTCAAGCCTAGATCAACCAAAGCGTCTATAGGTGGTTATTTTAACATGTCTATCACGTGTGACCATTAAGTACCTGCATGTGCTAGTTTTTCAAATGCTACTTTATTTGGAAGATCCTTAAAGAAGGTAAGAGAAATAAAGTTGTAAGGGAAAGTGAATGTAGCCTTCTTTACTTCTTCCTGCTGGGTAGGGTCATAAGATTCTTTTGGGGGCAATACCAATATCCTTTGTCAGGGAATTCAGATGTCCAGTTAACCAGTAAACCAGGAAACCAGCAAGCAGAGCAAGAAGTCCTCCTCCAAGCCGCCGTGCCTTCTTCCTCTGGGCTATCATATATATACTGCTCAGAGTCCTCAGAATTCAACTAATTCAGCTGGCAAAGAGTACGCTCCACAAAAGACAATTAACAGATGTGAACAAACTAAAATTGAGATTATAACAAAAGCATGTTTACATGTCATAAGCCAAATGTCCACAACAAGTATCTCTTTCTCTTTTTATTTTCTCCAATATTGTATCAGGACATCTAACTGTGAGAGTGGAAGATAAAATTTATTGTCCCAATATTCCTTACTGATTAAGGAATTGCTGACATTATATTAAATGCTATCAGTTTTCAGATAGGTAGGCAGCTGTTTCAAACTCCTGATCATATATATATATTTTTTGTCTCCTTCTTATGAAAACTTCTTGCTTTTCTAAGAAGTAGTGTCAAAGGTATAATGTGACCAGATAATTGCTTGTCAGAAGTGTGGCATACTTATAACAATAAATAGAAGCGCTAAAATAATTCAAAAGCAATTGACAGCACCAGAGCAAATGGAACAGATGAGCAACCTGACATATGTAGTTGTACCCATTGTTAATTTATTAGAATGTTAAAAGTGAGAACAGCAAATAGTGTGCACTTGAGACTAGTATGGAAATAAACACTAATTATGAGGTATTATTTTTTCAATATTACTTTTTACTCATAAAATTGAACTTCATTTATTTTTTTCACCTCACTTTCATTCACTTCTTTGAATTTATCTCCTTATTTCCAAACATGGATCTTACCTGTCTGGAAACTTAATTTATGGTTGGAAAATGGTCATTTGAAATATGTCTCAGCTTAGCTTTTCAAAACTGAAGTACTTAATGAGTCAGTGTTGACCAGACGTTAAACCATTAGATAGAACAATAGGATGAATTAAGTTCTGGTCTAGAACTCACTGAATTTGAGATAATCTAAGGTCAACTTCAAAATCAGGTTCTTTTATTGGTTACGTTATTAAATATTGAATCTTACAGAAATAAATATAAATTGATAAAAGTTATTTACATAGTTTCCTGCAAATATCTGTGATGCAGAGAAACTTATAAAGATGTTCAATTTGAGTCTGAACCTTCATTCTCCTCTTGGCTGCTGCCCAGTATAAAAAGAAATTTCTTTGGTCAATGTTCTAAGCAGTTAAGTTCTGTGGAAAGGAATATAATGTTAAGAGGGCAAAATGAAAGCACAGACATCTAGCAAAATAACAGTAGTAATTTCTATCTTAGGACCAAAGTCTCCAAAACCATTGACATTTTTTTTTTTTAACAGTACTAGGTGTATTTTCTTTCTATGGAACAGGCTTTAAGTCCAATCAGGAAGCAGTCAATCCATAATGTTTTTGCATAAATCTGCATTGCCATTAGTAATGGAATCTAATTATGCAGTGATGTTGAGTTCCCAAGAGCAATGGCAAGACTTTGTGTTGATTTGAACACTGTGAGGCTTCCCTGACCAGTATCTCGCAGGACATTATTTCATATCTTGCACTGCAATTTTCACTTAATAATTTACATCCTCAGAAGTGGTGTTGTCTGCCTTGTTAATAATTAAGATTGGTTTGTTTTTTTTTTTTTTTCACGGATTGATACTGATCTATCAACTGGGATCTATTAGCTTGGATAAAATGATTTTTGTAATAGTTGTGTGAGTCTGATTGGGTCACAAATGTAGTGATACGCTGTACTCTCCAGTTTTAAGTTTGCTCGCTTTGCATGTTGGTCTAATTCTAGAAGCTGGCTGAGTACCCTCCCCAGCACACTAAAAAGAAACTCCACAGCATTGAGGCTGTTACATAGTAAGGCATAGTTGCTGCGCTGCTGTTCTTCTCATTTGATGTTTGAAAGTCAAGTTTAAAGGTTTCTTGTTCAGGAGATATCCGTGAACTAAAGACAAGAAAACATTTCCAGAGCAGGTACTCAGCCTTTTGAGATCCAAGGCTCCAGAGATGATCATATGCTATAAATACACCTTAAGGATTATTAAGTCCTTATAATTAAATGAATATAAAAGTTTGGGGTTAGGAAGAGGCATAGGAAGAGGAGAAGGAGAAAAGGAGGGAGTAGAAGGAAACTGGAGAATGAGCCACAGCGGCCAGGATACAAAGTGAACAAATTGTAATAATTAGTAAAAAATTTTAAAAAAAAGTTTGGGTCACTAATTAGTTAAGAATGAACAATGGTGTGAAACTGGTAAGGTGTATGAAACAAATAACTGGGATCAACTCCCTCTTTTCTCTATGTTCAGAATTGGTTATAACTTAACAAAATAAAAATGTAGCATTTAAGTAGCTGCAAACAAACCGAGACCAGAGGAATAACCTGTTAAAGGAGAGGCCGAGGCAGATGTGCCACCACTGGGTATCCACTTACATACAAATTTTGAGGGTCAATCTCATATCACATATTAGCACAGACCTGAGATCAGTTGCAGGAGGAGAAAATGACTTGTCTTCCTTAAATGAATGGCTAGTCCTTAATGGTTACTCTCAAATTACTAATAACATATGATGCTTTAAAATGGCTTTTGTTATTAGTTGAAATGCTTAACCATTAAAAGGAGAATGTTATGGCTAACTTAACTAAGTTGAATACAACTTAATTTATGGTTTTTCTCAAACTGAAGTCTCAATATTCCAATACTATATTGTACTTACTTTTTAACAATTCTGAGTTTTCGCATTTACTTCTATATAAGCAAAAGGATGAAATAAGATCTCCTTTAAGAAAAATGAATTAATTAGAATAAAAGTAATTTACAGTGTAATCATCATAGTGTGTCTGTCTTAATTTAGGAAGAGGTAAGTGACATTAACTAAAAAATACATCAAGAAATAACTTAAAAAACTATTGCTAGATTATATTAAATAAAAAGAGATGATACATATGGAGATGCTACCTATAAATGACATGTATGAGGATGGCTAGAACGCCTGATTTTATAGTAAAATAGTAATCATGTAAACATTTTTCTGGTCATTATGTGTACATTGACATATTATCTTTTTTTTTCTTTTTTCTATTCATGCTTTTCTCATAAAATACATCCTAGTTTCAGCCTTCCCTCCCTCCGCAGTTCCCGGTCCCTCCCCCTTTGCCTTTCTTGGTTACAGAAGATGACTGATTCATGTTCTGCACCCTCCATCTATTACCCTCACTGAGGTCATCCTCATTTCAGAAAGGTTCCATTACATTAGGTTTCCATGTCACCCCTCCCCAAAGTCCCCGAATACCTATCTTTCCTTGGCATACTATTTTCTTCCATCCCTGCCTCCCTACATTATCCCTCCTGTTATCATCACCACCTATCCTAAGTCCACACATTTTATAAAATCTATTCTACTTCTCCTTCCCAAAGAGGTACATGCATCCTCATGCCCCCTAGAGACCTCTTTGTTACTTGGCCTCTCTGAGGCTGTGGATTGTAGCATGATTAGTCTTTACTTAATAGCTGGTATCTATCGGCTGTGGGGTTTCCTCCCGGCAGAAGGAAAGACCTTCCATGCTCGTGGCTTGGCTGGATTAATATAGTAAAACTGGCTATCTTAATAAAAGCAATCTACAGAATCAATGCAGTTCCTACAAGATTACCAACAAAATTCTTTACAGACCTTGAAAGAAAAATTATCAACTTCATATGAAATAACAAGAAACCCAGGATTGCTAAAACAATCCTCCACAATAAAAGATCTTCTGGAGGTATCTCAATCCCTTATCTCAAGCTGTAATAGAGAGCAGCAGTAATAAAAACTGCATGGTACTGGCATAGAAACAAAATGGTGGATCAATGGAATCAAATAGAAGATCCTGAAATAAATCCACTTATGGACACCTGATTTTTGACAAAGATTTCAAAACCATTCAATAAAAAAAAAAAGATAGTATCTAAACAAATGGTGCTGGTCTAACTGGATGTCTACATGTAGAAAAATGAAAATAGATCCATACTTATCACCCTGTATAATGCTAAAGTCCAAGTGGATCAAAGACCTCAATATAAAACCAGACACACTAAAACTTTTAAAAGAAAAAGTGGGGAAGAGCCTTGAACTCATTGGCACAGGAGACAACTTCCTGAACAGAACACCAACAGGACAGGATCAAAGAGCAACAATCAATAAATGGACCTCATGAAATTGAAAAACTTCTGTAAAGCAAAAGACACTGTCCTCAGAACAAAACAATTACCTACAGATTGGGAAAGGATCTTCACCAACCCTATATCTGACAGACGGCTAATCTCCAGTATGTATAAAGAACTCAAGAAGTTAAACAGCAATATATCAAATAATCCAATTAAAAAATGGGGTACCATATGGCAGTTGAGTGTCCAAATGGGTTCCGTAGTAATGGGAGCAGGGACTGCTTCTGACATGAACTGATTGGCCTGCTCTTTGATCACTTTCCCCTGATGGGGAAACAGCCTTACCAGGACACAGAGGAAGACAATGCAGCCACTCCTGATGAGACCTAACAGTCTAGGAACAGAAAGAAGAAAAAGAAACCCTCCCCTACCAATGGACTTGGGGAGGGCAGTGTGTGGAGAAGAAGGAGGAAGGGAAGGATTGGGAGGGGAGGAGGGAGGGAACTAGAGGGGGGATACAAAGTAAATAAAGTATAATTAAAAATAAAAGAAGAATAAGAATTGGAAAGAAAAAAAATGGGGTACAGAGCTAAACAAAGAATTCTCAACAGAGGAAAATTGAATGGCCGAAAAACACTTAAAGAAAAGCTTAACATCCTTAGCTATCAGGGGAATGCAAATCAAAACGACCCTGAGATTTCACCTGACACCCATCAGAATGGCTAAGGTCAAAACTCAAGTGACAGCACATGCTGGAGAAGCTGTGGAGAAAGGAGAACCATCCTCCACTGCTGGTGGGAATGTAAAATTGTACAACCACTCTGGAATTCAATCTGGCGCTTTCTCAGACAATTAGGAATAGCACTTCCTCAAGATACAGCTATACCAGTCCTAGGCATATATCCAAAAGATGCTCACGTACATAACAAGGGCATTTGCTCAAACATGTTTGTAGCAGCTTTATTTGTAATAAGCAGAAGCTGGAAACAACCCAGATGCCCCTAAACTGAGGAATGGATACCGAAATTGTGGTATATCTACATAATGGAATATTATTCAGCAATAAAAGACAAGGAAATCATGAAATTTGCAGGTAAATGGTGGGAACTGGAAAAGATCATTCTGAGAGAGGTATCCCAGAAGAAAAAAAAACCCACACAGGTTATATACTCACTCATAAGTGGATATTAGACATGTAATATAGAATACACCTACTAAAATCTGTACACCTAAAGAAACTAATCAAGAAGGAGGATTCTGGCTAAATGCTCAAACCCCCTATAGAAAGGCAAAGAGGATGGACAACAGAAGGGGAAAACAGGGAACATGACAGGAGCCTGCCACAGAGGGCCTCTGAAAATCTCTACCCTGCAGGGTATCAAAGCAGATGCTGAGACTTATAGCCAACCTTTGGGCAAAGTGCAGGAAATTTCATGAAAGAAGTAGGAAATAATAAGAGCTGGAGAGGACAGGAGCTCCACAAGGAGAGCAACAGAACCAAAAAAAATCTGGGCACAGGGATCTTTTCTGAGACTGATACTCCAACCAATGACCATTGATGGAGATAAACTAGAACCCCTGCACAGATGTTACCCATGGCAGTTCAGTGTCCAAGTGGGTTCCATAGTAATGGGAACAGGGACTGTCTCTGACATGAACTGATTGGCCTGCTCTTTGATCACTTCCCCCTGAGGGAGAACAACCTTACCAGGCCACAGAGGAAGACAGTACAGCCACTCCTGATGAGACCTGATAGACTAGGATCAGAAGGAAGGAGAGGAAGACCTCCTCTATCAGTAGACTTGGGGAGGGGTTTGTGTGGAAAAGGGGGAGGAAGGGTGGGATTGGGAGGGGAGGAGGGAGAGGGCCACGGGGAGATACAAAGTGAATAAAGTGTAATTAGTAAAAATTAAATAAAAAATGGAAAAAAAAAGAACTCTAGCAACTGAAAGAAAAAGAAAAAGAGCTGGTATCTATGTATAAGTGAGTGCATACAATCTGTCTTTCTGGGTCTGAATTACCTTATTAAGGATAATTGTTTTCTAGTTCCATCCAGTCCCATTATGCTTTTTTTTTATTAATTTCTTATTTATTTATTTACCATTTCATTTATTTTACAGGTTTTAATTATTATTATCATTTATTACAATTGTTCCAATTTATATAATGGCTGTGACTCCCTCCCTTATTTCATCCCAACCCCATCCTTCCTCCCTCTTCTCCCCTATACCCCTTCACTAGTCCACTGATAGGGGCTATCCTCCTCCCCTTCCCTCTGTCCCTAGCCTATCAGGTCTTATCAGGGCTGACTTCATTGTCCTCCTCTGTGGTCTGGCAAGTCTATACCTCCCAGTGAGAGGGGGGTGATTAGAGAGCCTGCCACTGAGTTCATGCCAGAGAAAGTCCCTGCTCCCCTTACTAGGGACCTCACTTGGAGACTGACTCTATGGGCTACATCTGAGCTGGGGATTTGGGTCATCTCCATGAATTATTCTTGTTTGGAGTATCATTCTCTTCTAGGCATATATCCAAAATATGGTCAACTATACAACAAGAACATTTACTCAACCATGTTCATAGCAGCTCTATTCGTAATAGCCACAAGCTAAAAACAACCTAGATGTCCCTAAACAGAGAAATTGATACAGAAATTGTGGTACATTAACACAATGAAATACTACTCAGCAATTAAAAGCAAGGATATCATGAAATTTGCAGGCAAATGGTGGGAACTAGAAAAGATCACCTTGAATGAGGTAACCCAGAAGCAGAAAGACACACATCGTACATACTCACTCATAAGTAGATATTAGCCATATAATATAGGATAAACATACTAAAATCTATACTCCTAAAGAAGCTAAACAACAAGGAAAACCCTAGGGAAGATGCTCAATCCTCATTCAGAAGGACAAATGTAATAGATATCTTAAGCAGGAGAATACAGGGAACAGGACAGGAGCCTACCACAGAGGGCCTCTGAAAGACTGTCCTGATCCAGGTATCAAAGCAGAGGTTGAGACTAATAGCCAAACTTTTGGCAGAGTACAGGGAATCTTTATTTTTTTAGTATTAATTACAGTTTATTAACTTTGTATCCCAGCTGGAGGGAATCTCTCCCTCATTCACTCCCAAACCCACTCTCCTTCCCTCAAGTCCTCCCTGCCCCTTTCCAAGTCCACTGGTAGGGGAGGTCCTCCTCCCTTTCCATCTGACCTTAGCTTATCAGGTTTCTTCTGGACTGGCTGCAATGTCCTCCTCTGTGGCCTGCTCCTCCCTCAGGGGTGTGGGGGTCAATGAGCCAGCCATTGAGTTCATGTCAGAAATAGTCCCTGTTCCCCGTACTAGGGTACTCATGTGGATACTGAGCTACTATGGGCTACATCCAAGCAAAGGTTCTAGGTTATATCCATGCATGATCCTTGGTTGGAGATACAGTCATTTTTGGTCCTTGGGGAGGTTCTGTCCTCTCCAGGTCATACTAACTCCGCCTTCTTTCATATGATTCCCTGCACTCTGCCCAAAGTTTGGTTATGAGTATCTGCTTTAATACACTGATAGGTAGAGTCTTTCGGAGGCCCTCTGTGGTAGGCTCCTGTCTTGTTACTTGTTTTCTCCTTCATCCAATGTCCATCCCATTTGTCTTTCTAAGTGAGGATTGACCATCTTACCCCGGGTCTTCTTTCTTGTTTATCTTCTTTAGGTGTTCAGATTTTAGTATGTTTATCCTATCTTATAGGTCTAGTATCCACTTTTAAATGAGTATATGGTGTGTTGTCTTTCTGCTTCTGGGATACCTCACTCAGAATGATGTTTTCTAGATACCACCATTTGCCTGCAAATTTCATGATTTCCTTGTTTTTGATAGCTGAGTAGTATACCATTGTGTAAATGTACCACAATTTCTGTACCCATTCCTCAAATGAGGAAGATCTGGCTTGTTTCCAGGTTCTGGCTATTAGGAACAAAACTGCTACGAACATGGTTGAACAAATGTCCTTGTGTATTTGAGCATATTTTGGATATATGCCTAGGAGTGGCATAGCTGGATCTTGAGGAAGTACTTTTTCTAATTGTCTGAGAAAGTGCCAGATTGATTTCCACAGTGGTTGTACAAGTTTACATTCCTTCCAGCAATGGAGGAGGGTTCCCATTTCTCTGAAACCTCTCCAGCATGTGTTGTCACTTGAATTTTTGATCTTAGCCATTCTGATGGCTGTAAGGTGAAATCTCAGGGTCATTTTGATTTACATCTCTCTGATGGCTAAGGATGTTGAGCATCTCTTTAAGTTTTTCTCTATCATTCTATATTCCTCTGTTGAGAATTCTCTGTTTAGCTCTGTAGCCCATTTTTTTAATTGGATGTGCAGGGAATCTTATGAAGAAGAGGGAGATAGAAAACCTGGAGGAAACAGGAACTCCAAAAGGAGACCAACTGGGCCATAAAAACTAATGTAATTTTTTTTAACAGCTAATACTTCATTGTTTAAAAATATGCCTGTTTTCTTTATCCATTCTTTTGGAGATGTAAGTTGTTTCTAGTTTCTGAATATTATGAATAAAGACACTATGAGCATCGTTGAGCAAGTGTCCTTGTGTTTGGATGGAGTGTCTTTGTGTATATGCCCAAGAGTTTTATAGTTAGATAGATTCCAAATTTTCTGAGGAACCACCATATTGATTTTCCTAGTGGCTGTACAAGTTTGCACTCACTTTCAACAGCAATGGCAGAGCATTCCTTTTGCTTTACATCCTCACCAAAATTAGCTGTCACTTGTGTTATTGATTGTAGAAATTCCGATAGGTATCAGAATGAAAGGTCATTTTGATTTGTATTTACCTGACAGATAAGAATGCTAAACACTTCGTTAAGTGCTTCTCACCTATTTTAGTTTTAGAAGAATATAACCAAGAAATCAACCAATATATGAACCCATGAATTTTGTCACTAACAAATAAATGATGTAGAAAACATGCAGTCAGCAACTCCCTTACAAATTTTATGATAATACTTTAATGTTTAATGAAAATATGTTTGAAAATGTATTACAAAGTATATTTCTATTTTTAAAATACTTTTTAGTTATTTTAAAAACAATGAATATTTCTATCTTCCTCTCTTTGACAAATTGAGAATTAGAGTTATAATTTGAAAAGGAAAATACAGGATATTGTACTTTATATCAAATATGACATATTTTGAATAGAAAATAACAAACCAATTTTAAAAAGTCACATATCTAAGAAATAAAAGTAAGATTATTGGAATCAAAGAGAAATTTACTTGCTTAATAATTTCATTGTGTAATACAAATGTTGCCATAAGTCCTTAAATCCTATTGTATCAGTCCCCTGGAAATTTACTATTTATATTTCTTTTGATATAGGAAATATTCAGAAGACATTGCTGACACTGCACAGTTTATCTGTGCATGGCATTCATACTCATTCAACTTAGTCTTGGTCTCTTATAATAATGCTTATAACAATGAAGTTTGCTGCAGAGAGTGGAAACAGCCTGGTTTGATTTTGGGACTGACATCTACATTTGAGGAAACTTAAATATATTAGCTGTAAAGTATTACTGAGAAATTAGTCAGGACCAGATATGTATATGCCTGTTTAAACTCCTAGCTGTCAAATATCATTTCTTTTAGAACAAACAGACAAACAAACAGAAAAAAAAAGCAAGCCTCTCCCCGCCCCCAAACAACCCAAATAACAAGAACTAATGATTGTCTTTACAGATGCATGAGTTTGTTTCTTCTTAGTCTGGAGAAGCAAAGATGAAGAAGACAGTGCGTTAAACAAAATAAGGGAGATGGAGAGATACAAAAGTAACTAAATTAAATTTATTATTGGTAGCTTGATATAAAAACGTATGCTAACTGTCTTATCATCTGAACACTAGAGTACTAGACCTCAAATTGTCGCATTATGCCTGGAAACATTGTCATAAAAGATGATGCCATCACAAAAGGCAGTTGTTTATCTCCATGTTAGAGTTATCCTGCAGCAGCCTGCCTGTGGTAGAACCTGTCTGTGTCCACAAGCTCTCCAAATGAGACCCATGTGCATGATGAGGACAGCACAAGCAAATGAAACAGATCTTTTCCTTCTCATTATTAGTTTTTATACTCTTACTTTCTAAATTTCTTTTTAAATTTTGCAATATCTCATTTATGAGTACTGTAAATCTTGTTTTTGTGACCATATTGTTGATATTTCATTGATGCAGGCTGTCATGTATAGAATACTCTATTTTCAACAGGCATCTAGGTCCTCTGGCCTTTTCAACCTTTTTGGACCCTGTTCCTTGATATTCCCTGAGCCTTGGGACTAGCGGATCTGGCACAGATGCTACATATCCAATAAAAATTGAAAACATCACAACCTCATTTCTGGAGCAAATCATGATTGTCCTTCAAAAAATAAATAATTATCAAAGTTTTTTTTTAACTTTCATTTTTTTACTTGTGAGATTCTTTAATGAAATCTATGTATTCTTTAATGAAATTTCAGTCATTCTGGAAATTTAATTGAAGAATAGAAAAGCTTTTGAATAATTTATTAAAGTATTACTGAGTGAAAATTTTTCTTGTTTCATAGCAAAGAGAATCCAAATACCAGTTAATCAACTAGAAATATTTTTCCTAAGAAGCTAAAGAAATTATCTGTATTGCATTTCCAAAACATGAGAAAATTATGTCTTTTCTATGTTTGCGCTTTTCCTTTAGAAAGTTTAGGTAATATGTGTTTGTCCCAGATATTAGTAATTTCTGTTCGACAGTCTCTGCATTCACTTCTATCAGTGTTTTTCATTCCAAGCGTATTTTTTCTGTTGCCCTTTTCAGGTAAGGATAAGTAATTTACCCTTAAGTACCCAAGTCTTTCACAATCTAACTAGATTCTATCAAACATTTGACCTATAACTAGATTTTATTCTCTATTTTCTCCTTTTTGAGAAACAGTTCTTGTCACATCGAAAACTCTATTTTCTGTAGCAGAAAGACATTGCAGTTATATTCCTGGTCACATTTTTCAATGTTTCTAACTCAATTCATAAATTTGACCTGGATGCAAGATCCTCCTAAACAGAGAGTTTCTTTGGAAGAAAAATGACAAAACATCAATGCAACTATTATAGCACAGTTCTTTTATCCCTAAAGTTGCTCCCAAACCACAAATCATTACTGAATCAATTTAAATATTTTATTGAGTGATTCAGCCAATTTTCTTCTTTTCAGAACAATGAGATATTCAGGTTGCATCTCAGTATCATTATCATCTCATCATTCCAGTCTATAAGATTTGCTCTAACTGAGAGAAGAAAGAAAAACTTAACTTTAGAAAAATACCCACCAACCTCACATTTTCCAGCAGATTATTACCATCCACACAGATTTAAAAAGGCAAAAGTTTTCAACTCAGAGAAGTGGCTTCCATTTGTGGTAAGGCCCACCTTATATTGGCTGTCTACTTGTTAATCTATAATTTGTACCTTTATGACATTAGAATCCTGAGAAATGGAATTTTTATGTAATAGATTCCTAAGACCATTATCAACTTGTTTATTTCTCATTTTGTTTCTAGCATGATTCTCTTTCTCTTGTTAATACACAAATATGCGTAATATACTATATTATGTAACACATACATTATATAATTTATTATACTTATATGATTATATAATAATCATATATTGTATAATTACATTATGTATTAGTGTTATGTATTATACAATATTATATATTATATATTTATTTCATTCACACACACACATACACACATATATATGTCAAACAATTCTATGGCTAATGGAACATCTTTGTTTGCCTTGAAACAGGGTCAAATTTTATAGGCCTTGCTGGCTCCAGACTCACAATTCTCCTCTGCCAAACTCCCAGATATAAAAAGTACAAGTGTGTTTAACCAAAAAAGCCTTCTTGTACCTTTACCTTCAACTCTCCAATTTAAGAATTCAAGCTGTATATTATCAACTAGTCAAGTTTTACACTTAAGGAGTCACCATATGTTTCTGCATTTTCTTATCCTCATTTGTAGATCTTTTGTAGAGCTTGATTATTTGTTGTATTTATTATTTACTTTTGAAAGTTAGGGCTCAAGTGGCCTTATTTTGCTTACTTTATGCTGAGTGGAGTTTCACCTACCTGTGGTTTGGTAGTGATATTTGTGGGGTAGCTGGATTATTAGCCAGCTCTTTATACGGGCTCATTATGTCAGTTTGAACCCAGCTTGTCATGGTTGCTTTTCTTTTCCATTGGTTCCCATAATTTGAGATGAAATTTTATGAACTGAATGCTGGTTAGCCTTACTATGTGGGACACTCAACCTGTCAATTTGCATCTGAAATTGTGTGTAGATTCCACTTCGTCCCCTTTCAAAGCCCTGATCATGAAAACAACAGTGCCCTCACTAGCCCAGATATTCATTGCTTTTCTCAATGTCTTCATTCTTAGGTGGTGTCGAGGCTCATATTACTGGGTTTGGCAGACTACTACTGCATGGGTCATCTAGGCATCATGTGTTGGATGTGGATGGTCTATAGGCTCATAAATTTCAATTCTTTTCTATCTCTTTTTTTTTTTTGCTCTTTTTTATTTATTACAATTTACTCACTTTTTATCACAGCTGTAGCCCTGTCCCTCTTCCCCTCCCAATCCCACCATCCCTCTTCTTCTCCCATGCCTCACCCGCAGTCCAGTGATAAAGGAGGAGGTCCTCCTCCCCTTCCATCTGACCTTAGTCTATTTGGTCTCATCTGGACTAGCTGCATTGTCTTCCTCTGTGGCCTGGTAAGGCTGCACCTCCCTTAGGAGGAGGTGATCAAAGAACCAGCCACTCAGTTCATGTCAGAGACAGTCCCTGTTACCCTTACTAGGGTACCCACTTGGACACCAAGCTGCCATGGGCTACAACTGTGCAGGGGCTCTAGGTTATATATATATATATATGCATGGTCCTTGGTTGGACTATCAGTCTCAGAAAAGACTCTGTGACCAGATTTTTTGGTTCTGTTGCTCTCCTTGTAGAGCTCCTGTCCTCTCCAGGTCTTTCTATAGGCCCCTTCTTTCATAAGACTTCAAAACTTGGTCCTCAGTTAGTTTAACTGTTTGGGAAATAATAGAAGTATGGCTTTGTACTCCCAATAAACTATTTCTGTAAAAATTGTCTTTCTTATGGTGTCAAAACATGATAATACAGAAATAACTAAGACACATGAGTTGATGCACTCCCTTTTTTCCTCCTTCTAACACAAGTATGCAGGAGAATCAGAGTTCCTTTTATTACTTCTGCATCAAGAGACAAGTTCATTTTCAGCTTCTTGCTCATCCCTCCTAACACTAGAGGTGTAAGGGACCACGGAAGTACAAACCCATGGCTAATGGAAGCAAGTTTCTGTTCCTGTTGGCTAGAAATGGTCATGATGCCACATTTTCTTCTGCTACGTTATTTTCCTTAGAAGAACTAAGCTTCCTTTGGCGCTTTAGAATTTCCTTTTCTTTGCTCTCTGCAGCTGTGACTTTGAGGCTTGGTGGCATTATGTCTCAGACATATGGGAAGCAGTTTATTATTTTGTGTTTCTATAAATTCTGAAGTCACCAATTAGCTAGGCTGCTTTATTTTCATCATTTACCATCTTTCTGGTCTTGCTTGTGCATTGTTAAATATTTTTATATCACAAAGGGGAATAATTAGAAGGAATTAAGCTACTTATTTCCTTTTAGCTGAAACTGCAAGTCCATGGTAATTTATAATGGTGTTCACATGGTGTTTTCAGTGAAAAAATAAGTTGGAAATATTTGCATGTCATGTACATATACTATTTCAAGAGACAATACTTTTTTTGGTAGTTCCAAATAATGCGATATAATTCTCCATTCCATGCTGATCATTTTATTACATACTGAAGCTTTGGTACTGATTTTGGGTGTTTTTTCCTTAGTGATATATTCTTTCATGAACATTAACACCTCTTATATTTTACTAAATATGTATGACATGAATATTAAAATGAGTAAAAATATTTTAAATGATTTTGACTCAACACATTCAAAACAATGTCCTTTGCATAGCATTGGTATAGGTATGAAATCCAAGTGGTGGATAAGAGTCTATTTTTTTTCCTACTGCAGGTCTTCAACTTGTATCTAATGAAGTATGATGCTGGGTAGAGGTAGGCAAGTATAACCATGATGTAGAGAAATATTGAACTAGGATAAGTATAACGTCATAGTCAAAACCTTTGTTTCCAGTACAGAATTTATTCTGGTTTACTGCTTTTCTGGTGATGTGCTTTTTCTGTACTAGATGGCATACTTCTGTTTAGTAAAATGAAGAGAAGAGACTTTTCTCAAAAAGCAATCTTAAATTGATTGAAATATAATCACTCTTTTTTAACTGTCTTTATTTTTATAACCCTCTAGATTAGAGAAAAAGACTACACACAATATTGGAAAAGAAATCCGTTTTAGCATTTTCAAAATAACATTTCTCAAAATATTTTGTAAAAGTTATGAAGAGATGCTTAAATAATCAATTTAAATAACTTAGAATATAGCATATATGTTGAAAGTAAAAGTCTCTTAAGTATTTGCTTTTAAATAATTTGTAGGCACATTGTTCTATGCAGTAAAAGAGAAAGTTCTAGGCTTTGATGGATTCTGAAAGACAGTAAACATTCAAAATTTTATTTTTCTTGCATAGTGTCTTTAGCTGTACAGATTTTAGTATGTTTATCTTATATTATATATCTAATATCCACTTATAAGTGATTATATTCCATGTATGTCTTTCTGCTTCCAGGATACCTTATTCAGGATGATATTTTCTAGTTCTGACCATTTCCCTTCAAATTACATGATTTCCTTGTTTTCAAATGCTGAGTAGTATTCCATTGTGTAAATATACCACAATTTCTGTTTCCCTTCCTCAGTTGAGGGACACCTGGGATGTTTCCAGGTTCTGGCTATTAAGAATAAAGCTGCTACAAACATGGTTGAGCAAATGTCCTTGTTGTGTACTTGAACATATTTTGAAGGACCCTGGGCAAGATAATCAATCCTCACTCAAAAGACAAACCAGATGGACACTGGAAGAGGGAGGGAAGAGGGAGAAAACAGGGAGGAGGACAGGAGCCTACCACAGAGTACCTCTGAAATATTCTACCCAGCAGAGTATCAACGCAGATGCTAAGGCTCATTGGCAAACTTTGGGCAGAGTGTAGGGAATCTTATGAAAGAAGGGGGAGATAGAAAGACCTAAAGAGGACAGGAGCTCTACAAGGAGAGCAACAGTACCAAGAAATCTGGGTAAAGGTATCTTTTCTGAGACTGATATTCCAACCAAGGACCATGCATGGAGATAACCTAGAACTCTTGCACAGATGTAGCCCACGGTAGCTCAGTATCCAAGCAGTTACCCGAGTAAGGGGAACAGAGACTGTCTCTGACATGAACTCAGTGGCTGGCTCTTTGATCACCTTCCCCTGAAGGGGGAGCAGCATTAAGAGTCCCCAGAGGAAGACAGTGCAGCCAATCGTGATGAGACCTGATAGACTAGGGTCAGATGGAAGGGGAGGAAGACCTACCCTATCAGTGGCCTTGGAGTGGGGGTATAGGGCATGGGTCATGGGAGGAGATAAAGGTGGAAGGGCGGGATTGGAAAGGAATGAGGAAGGGGGCTACAGCTGGGATACAAAGTGAATAAACTGTAATTAATATACAAATAAAAATAATAATAAATATCCATTAAAAAACAAATAAACCAGAAAACACCAAAAATTTTGTTTTTCATTTCAGATAATTAAAGTAATGCATTTTATATTTCTGAGAATCATGAACCTAAAATAAAATGATTTGTAAGTCAATATTAAAAAATATAAACCTGTAAAATATTAAACTACACAAATATTGTATAAAACCCTAATAAGGTGTCTGTGCTGCAGACCTAAATTAGGCTTGAGGAAAATGGAAAAGCCTTAAAGAAT
This sequence comes from Rhombomys opimus, assembly GCA_010120015.1. NCBI lineage: Eukaryota > Metazoa > Chordata > Mammalia > Rodentia > Muridae > Rhombomys > Rhombomys opimus. The sequence goes on along the minus strand of REGO01000046.1, from coordinate 287,756 downwards.
TAAGATTCACAAGCAGAAAAAAACGACAGAAAGCATTTCACAGGAATGGGGAAAAATAGGCAAGCACATGTGGCTGAGACGAAGCGTTCCAGGGCAGTTGATGAAATTGGGCTGGAAACATATTTTGGACTAGGTCATTTTGGCCTTACTCACAGTTCTGAGAAAAGTAACTGCTAATTGCTTCAGAGTGAGGGAAAATGAAGTTCTATAAAGTACAACTAAATAGTACAGGTTTTTAACACAATGATGTCAGTACCCACAATGATGTGGGCACTGTGAACCCCCAAACTTAATGAACAGAATGACATGTTTTCAAGGTAGCATTTATTCCAAGACGTTTGAATCATAGAAATCTGTAAGGTGTTCAGGGAAAGGAGTTTGACATACATTGAATAAAATAAGTTTTAACATCCAAAATATATAGCATTTTTAAATCCAGTAAACTTCTTTATTTTACCAAAGCAGCCATTATGCTCAAAATTACACTATTAAATAGAGAAACCCATCCTGATGCCTATTCTCTCTGGAGTAGCCATGAACAAAATCCTATTCCAAGGAAGCTGCAAGTTCAACTGTAAAATAACACAGATACCATATGAAAAGAGGAATAGGGAGGGAAATCTCAAGGCATGAGCAGATAACGAAGTGTTTTGTCCTTTGTACAAACAACGAGAAATCTTATTACTCTGGATATATCTTATAAACATATTCTTTGTTTTATAAAATATAATTGTGCAAAATATTATAAATTAAGATAATAGATTTAATATGACCCCCCAATAAAATCTCGATTTTGTTAAAAAACCAAAACTATTAGACTTTTTACTCTGGTTTAGGTCTTGAAATAATTTTAGCTTAATGAAAAAGTGTTAAACTTGATACAGAAAGCTCCCCATGTCTTTACATAGATTCCATTAAGATTAGAGAAGTTAGCCAGATCCATACTGAATCTAAATGGCTCTATACTTAGTAAGGATTGTATTTAGTAAGTTTATGGTACTTTACAAAAAATATATAAGTGTGTGCTAAATCATGTATTATGCATACCATCATAATCATTTAGTTCATATTAAGAATATCTATATACATTTGCTGAGAGAAAAGATCATTCTAATATTTGGAGAACTGTCCAGTCTGTGTAATCTCAATCCCAAAGGCTATTATTATACTTCATCTTTCAGAACCTTTATGGGATTAGCAATTTCACTAAACCATATGATTTTAAGAAATACACATTTCACACCATTACATAATATCCATACAAATGCCTTCAGTTTATTTCTTTTGTCTAGTTTTTCTCTATGTAGTCTGAAAAATAAAATCCTGATTATAAATTTTAAGAAACTTGAGGTGCATGAAATTTAGTTTAAAAGAATAATGATTTTTTTAAAGTACCAAGAGATACAAGGAAGGAGGCTCTGGCAATATTGGGTGTTGATGGTTTTTCAAGGCAATTTGGTTCTCAATGTGAAAGATGCTGGGACCTTTGGAGACGCTTCAGCAGATGGGCTGCATGATCTCAGCTATTTCTTTTAAATGAACAGTGCCAGCTGCCATGTCCAGAAGAGTCTGTAGGGGCACATTTAGGAAGCTATTACAGCAATACAGGTAAGTAATGGCAGTGTCTTGCTTGACCAGGAAGGTTAACAAGATGAGCCAATGGCTCAGGCACAACTATGTGACTGATAGAGAACTGAAAGTCTTGTAGTTGCCTGCCCAGGCTAAGCTGTTAATATAGGAGAAAATGAAGGAGAAAGATGAAGAGAAAAAATTGGATGTATAAAGACAGGAAGCATCATGGAAATGCCACCCACCTATAGAAAAGTTGTGTAAATTAAAGAAGTGGAAGGGAAAAATAGAACCAATTTTGCCACAAGAAAATTCCAATTAGGAAGCGACATCTTCAGCATGAGTACCATTTAGGAAGCCAGCACAGTTTAATTGGAATTGATGGGTGCTCTTGTGCATTAACATGGCTCTCTTCAGGCCCATCTGTCTGGGTGGTATGGCTGCCATCTAAAAAAAATTATGCCAGATTCACAGGCCACAGGTGCCAACCCAAAATAATTTTAAAGATTACTTTGAGTAGGTATAAAGATACCAGAAATACCACAGTCACCTGAGACACATTTCACTGTGAGTTTGATACCATTTTATAATTCTAGGAAAAAAAAATAAAGCATTGACAGTTTAGACACTGAGCTGATTCAATCTCTTGTGAACTGTGGAAACTATTTAAATATCTTAGCTGTTTCTGCTAACCCATACAATTTTCAGAAATTCTAATATTCACAGAATTGTGTAACGTAGCAGATACCAGTATCTCCACTTAATTCCTTTTTAAATTTGTTTTTTTATTTCTTTTTTTATATTAATTACAATTTATTCACTTTGTATCCCAGCTGTAGCCCCCTCCCTTATTTGGGCCCAGGAGTCTTTTTTGAGACTGATACTCATTTTAATTTATATCTATATACTTTATATTATTCAAGTCTTTTTCCTTTTAGTATGTGTCCAAATAAAAGAGTCACATTATTCCTCTTTTCAACACTAACATGTATTTTTTCTGTTCACATCAATTAATGATTTGTTTTTGTGGACTGAAAGCTAAACATTACTATTACATGTCTTTTTGTTAAACCAACGGGAAATCTGTTTATTTGTTTTGAGTGTTAAGGATAGTTTCATAAGCCATATCTACATTCATAATCTCTGCTATATTTTGGAGAAAGGAGTTTCCTTGTGCATAGTTCCTACTTCTGACCTCATTCACTGCTGTTATGTTTTTTTTTTCTGTTCCGTTAATAGAACACTCCAGTTTCTGGCTAATTCTTCCTGTTAGACCATTGTTAAAACAAACTGACATTGGGAAGTATGCTTTCTCTTTATTAAGCTGTCTATAAGTCATTGAAAACAACTCAACATATGCAGGTGAGCACCCTCTCACACAGAGAGACAGAGACAGAGACAGAGAGATGAAAAGGCAGTCGGCAAACATTAGCTCTTTCCTAATGTTCAAGACTTAACTGAGGAATGACAGTGGAGGAGACAAAACTTGACACTGCTGCTTAGAACTGCTAGAGAATAACGCTGCTGTGTGCTCATATTGCCCTGGTCCCAGCCAGGCACTGAGTCTAACCTTCAGTCTAGTCAAGGATTCCTTTCTTTCTTCTTCTTTCCAACCCATTTGGTCTTGGAGGCCACCAACAGGAATTTGCTTTTCTAGAATCCACCCCAAACTTCTCATCATATGTATGTCATTTCCTTGGCAAAGTAGTTCTCATATCTGGCATTTCCAATTGATTTTTCTTTCTATTTTATAACATTTTAATTCTTCACTCATCCTGATCACAGTTTCACCTCCCTCCACTCCTCAAGTCCCATTTCACAACTCCCCTCTACCCCAGACCCACTCCTCTTCTATTTGCCTTCAGAAAAGGTTTGGAATCCCCCAGGTCTCCTGGGGATGACAACCAAATATGGCATATCAAGTTGTTATAAAAACAGACACGTTCCCTCATATTAAGGCTGGACAAATAGGAGGAAAGGGGTTCCCAAAGCAGGCAAAAGAGTCAGAGATATCCTCTGTCCCCACTGTTAGAAGTCCCACAAGAACACCAAGCTACATAACTATAACATATGCAGAGGACCTAGGTCAGGCCCCCACAGCCTCCCTGACTGCTGGTTCCGGCTCTGAAAATCCCTGTGAGCCCTGGTTAGTGGATTCTGTGGGCTGTTTTATCATGATATCCTTCACCCCTCTGCCTCCTACCCTCTTCCTTCCCCTTCAACTCCATCTAATGTTTCCCTCTGGATTTTTGCATCTCTTCCTATCAGTTGCTGGATGGAGTCTTTCTGATGATGATTCTATTAGGCTCTGTGATGAAAGCCAGCTTTGATTGGTCAAGGTAGACTGAAGAGGTGGGTGTAGAGTTAGCTATTAATCACTCAGTAGACTTTTCTCTGAGGGTACAAAACTTAATTATCTGGGGCTGATGTTCTCTGTGACTGTCTACAGACTCTGAACTCTTTTAACTCTTTCATGGCTGGCAAGAAAGAAAAGAGATAAAAAAAATAAAAAAAAAAGAAAGAAAAGAGATGGGGAAAGAATCTCTCTCTCTCTGTCTGTCTGTTTCTCTCTCTCAGTGTGTGCCTGTCTCTCACACTCTCTCTGTCTCAAACAGACACATACACGCGCTTAGTGGAGAAGAAAAATTACTTCACAGCCATAGGTTACATATTTTCTCATTACACAAGAGGGAATTACAGCAGGATTATTGATTATATGTTTTTCTATTAAAAGGCACACCTGACTAAACATATTTTATCTTTCATTCCAAAAATTCATTATAAGCTCAAAGCAATAGTTTTATCTCTCTTTCATCCCAGAAGCTCATTATTAGTTTAAAGCAATGTGGGTTTTTTTTTTTTTTTTCTGTTGTTGTTTTATTTTTGTCATGGGTTAACAAGATTTATACCAAGGAACAGGTCTCCTATCTTAGTCTTATTTTTGAAATCATGTATACTAAAACTAGCTAACCATCCATTTTTTGTTCTTCTAGTCACAATAGAGCTACCTACTCCTTCTTATCATGGTGCACACCAAAACCTGTGACCTCATCCCTGAACCTAACCTAGAATGAATATTTTCCTTGATCATTAATTTGTCCCCGGCCCAATTTTCTTCCTAGTGCAATTTACGTGCTTGTGACACATGAAAGCTCACTGGGCTCCTTTAGCAGCTTTCAGTGCATTCTACTTGAATCAAATCAGGAATTCCAAAAAATTATTATCAGGAATTATAAAATCATCAGTTTCTCTAAACTGCATTATTTCCTGAAAAATACATCTTCTTGTTAATCTGCAGGAAACAGGAAGCAATAAACACCCAGGGAGCAATCACACCAGATAACAGACAGTGAGGATCTCTCCATGTCTACTTACACCACGCCAGATACAAGAGGAATGCAGCAAAGACATGAGAAGGCACAGCAGCAGCAAGAAGCCACCCTGGGACAAAGGCTCTGGGCTATGTCTCTCTTTCTTTCTTTCTTTTTTTCTTTCTTTCTTTTCTTTTCTTTCTTTTCTTTCTTTTCTTTCTTTCTTTCTTTCTTTCTTCTTTCTTTCTTTCTTTCTTTCTCTCTCTCTCTGTCTTTCTTTTCTTTCTTTCTTTCTTTCTTTCTTTCTTCCTTTCTTCCTTTCTTTCTTTCTTTCTTTCTTTCCTTCTTTCTTTTTTTGCCTGTTGTGCTAGTTACATTCGGTTCTTTGATTCCCACATTGCTATTTTACTGTCCATTTCTAACAGCTGGCCAGGGTACAGTCTGATTTTCTGTTCTCCAAGATTTCTTTTCTTTGTAATGAAAATATAATTTCTTTGTAACTTCAGTATTATTTATTCTTGTGAGTTCTTACTTAAACACCTCTGCCCATACACACTAAAACACAATATAGAGTGTTAGTGATGTCGTAAGAATCTACAGTAAAGAGGTAAACATTTTTCTCTTCCCTTCCTAAGCAGCCTCAAAATCTGTTTCTTGTTTTCTGCTTTTGTTTTTATTTTTCTTTTCAGAGCAGTTACAGTCCTGCTTTCAGGTAAGTTATTTGAAATGCTTCTTACCAAATCACAGAAGTTCCACTAGTCACACAAAAGCACAGAGCAGAATTAAAATTAAAAGTTCTCATGACTTGCTCCAAAACAAACTTTGGGGTTTAGTGTTATTTCTTAATTACCTGTAAATGTGAAAGAGTAAAGGTTCTTGTAACCCCTAGTATCAAACATGGGGGTGGCTGAGTAGGAACACTTCTTGCACATTCAGAGATCACTGAAAAGAACACTGCTGCTCACCATGGCAAGGAATTGCTACAAGACGCCTGTAAAGACACACAACACACTCTTACATCTGAGACAATGATATTTGACATCTACCACCTAAATTACTAAAGATGAGATGTATTTTCATTTCTCTCAATGAACAGTTCATGAGATAATTTATCAGAAAATGTAATGCCACAGAGTAGTACCGTTTTCTTTATTTTATTTTATTTTTCTTATTAGTTACATTTTGTTAACTCTGTGTCCCAGCTGTATCCCGCTCCCTCATTCCCTCCCCAACCCCACACTCCCTCCCTGGTCTCCTCCCGGCCCCTTTCCAAGTCCACAGATAGGGGAGGACCTTCTCCCCTTTCATTTGACCCTGTTTTATCAGAGCTTCAGAGCTGGCTGCAAAGTCCTCCTCTGTGGCCTAACAGGACTGCTCCTCCCCTGGGGGAGGGGGGTGAGGAGGTCAAAGAGCCTGCCCTTGAGATCCTGTTAGAAATAGTCCTTGTTCCCCTGACTTTGGGAAACTACTTGGTTACTGAGCTACCACGGGCCACATCTGAGCAGAATCTCTAGGTTATATCTATAGATGGTCCTTGGTTACAAGAATATTTGATTAATATACTGAATATTTTTTCATTTTTCTTTCAACTTGCTACTTACTTTTAAAATGAGATGCATTTAATATTTTTATAGAGCAACATTTCAGAAAATGTTAATATTTGTGTAATGTTGGCAACCTGGGTATTCGTATCATATTATTTTGTATAAAAATCCTCCGGAAAGCTCAACTGAATGGTTTGAAGTATATCCTTTCCCATATTATGTCAATGCATTGACATCTATATGTGTGGTTATATAAAATGTAACCATTATTCGGTTGTAGAAATATAAGTATATGCATATGCAAGTGACTGTATATTTATATAACAAATTTGTATTTCTACAAAAAGATCCAGACACATATACTGTAAACACATTTGTGATACTTTATATACTACTGATTGTAGTCTCTGTTAGTAGTATTTCTTGACATTCCACACAAGTATAATCACTGCAACATAGTGTTTAATTGTATTAATATAGAGCAGGTTATTTAATACTTCCTTTATGAGAATAAATTTATTTGTAAATTTTTTGACTTTATTACTGATAAGTCTCCTATATTCTTGTGGTTTGTCTAAAACAAATTTGCTGAATTAGCTGGTTGTTATTTCAAATACAGTTTGAGTTGTTCTAAAATTATTATCTCATTAAATATCAAAATGACACCTCTCCATGATTTCAATGACTTTTTTGTATTTCGTATTTTTATTTTTATTAATTACAGTTTATTTATTTTGTATCCTCCTTGTAGCTCCCACCCTCCTCCCCTCCCAATCCCACCCTCCCTCACCCTTCTCCACACATGACCCTCCCCAAGTCCACTGATAGAGGAGGTCTTCCTCTCATTCCTTCTGAACCTAGTCTATCAGGTCTCATCAGGAGTGGCTGCATTGTCTTTCTCTGTAGCCTGGTAAGGCTGCTCCCCCCTCAGAGGGGAGGTAATCAAAGAGCAGACCAATAAGTTCATGTGAGAGACAGTCCCTGTTCCCATTACAATGGAACCCACTTGGACACTGAATTGACATGGGCTACATCTGTGTAGGGGTTCTAGTTTATCTCCATGAATGTACCTAGGCTTGCTGTATATTGCCTTTACTATGTTTAGGTAAGTGCCTTGTATCCCTGATCTCTTCAATACTTTAAACATGAATGGATGTTGGATTTTGTCAAATGCTTTTTTTCAGCATGTAAAGAGATGATCATGTGGTTTTTCTCTTTCAGTTTGTTTACATGGTTGATCACATTAATGGATTTGCATATACTGAATCACCCTTGCATGTCTGGGATGAAGCCTACTTGTTCATAGCGGATGATATCTTTGATGTCTTCTTGTGTTTGTTTTGAAATATTATGTTGAGTATTTTTGTATCAATGTTCATAAGGAGATTGGCCTGAAATTCTCTTTCTTTGTTGGGTCTTAGGGAGGTTTAGGTTCCAAGGTGACTGTGGCTTCATAGAATGAGTTTTGTAATGTTCCTTCTGCTTCTAGCTTGTGGAATAGTTTGAAGAGTATTGGTTTTAGCTCTTCTTTGAAGGTCTGGTAGAATTTTGCACTGAAACCATCTGGCCTTGGAGTTTTTTTGAAGGGAGACTTTTGATGGCACTTTCTATTTCCTTAAGGGATACAGGACTATTTAATTTATTTAGATGGTCTTGATTCAGCTTTGGTAAGTGGAATTGATCAAGAAAATTGTCCATTTGATTTAGATTTTCAAATTTTGTGACATATAGGCTTTTGAAGTAAGACTTAATGATTGTTTGGATTTCCTCAGTGTCTGTCATTATGTCCCCCTTTTCATTTCTGATTTTGTTGATTTGTATGGTGTCTCTCTGCCTTTTAGTTAGTTTGGCTAAGGGTTTGTCTATCTTGTTGATTTTCTCAAAGAACCAGCTCTTGGTTTCATTGATTCTTTGAATTGTTTTATTTGTTTCTAATTGATTAATTTCAGCAGTGAGTTTGATTACTTCCAGCTGTCTTCTCTGCTTTGGTGTGTGTGCTTCTTTTTTTCCCCCTAGGGCTTTTATTTGAGCCATTAAGTTGCTTGAATGAGATACTTCAAATTTCTTCTTAAAGGCACTTAGTGCTATGAACTTTCCTCTTAGCACTGCTTCATTATGTCCCATAAGTTTGGGTATGTTGTGCCTTCATTTTCATTGAATTCTAGAAAGACTTTAATTTCTTTCTTTATTTTTTCCCTACCCAGCTGTCATTTAGTAGCATGTTGTTCAGTTTCCATGTGTGTATAGCCTTTTTGCTATTTCCATTGTTGTTGATGTCCAGCTTTAGTCCATGGTGATCAGATAGGATACAAGGGATTATTTCAATCTTCTTGTATCTGTTGAGGCTTGCTTTGTGACCAGGTATATGGACTATTTTGGACAAGGCTCCATGAGGTGCTGAGAAAAAGCTAAATTCTGTTGTTTGGGTGTACGGGTCTCTAGATGTCTGTTAGGTCCAGTTGATTCATGAGCTCTTTTATAGTTATTGTTTCTTTGTTTAATTTCTGTTTTCTTGACCTGTCCTTTGTTGAGAGTTGGGTGCTGAAGTCTACCACTATTAGTGGGTGGGGTTTCTGTGTGGTTTAAGTTTTATCAATGTTTCTTTAACAAATGTGGGTGCCCTTGCATTTGGGGCATAGATGTTCAGGATTGTGATATCTTCCTGGTAGAATTTTCCCTTGATGAGTATGAAGTGTCCTTCTCTATCTCTTTTTATTAATTTTGGTTGAAAGTCTATTTTATTAGATATTAGAATGGCTACTCCTGCTTGCTTCTTGGGTCCATTTGCTTGGAAAACTGTCTTCCAGCCCTTTACTCTGGTAATATCTTTCTTTGGAACTTAGATGTGTTTCTTGTGTGCAACAGATTGTTGGGTCCTGTTTATGTGTCCATTCTGTTAGTCTGTGTCTTTTTATTTGAGAATTTAGTCAATTGATATTGAGAGAGATTAATGACCAGTGGATGTTAGATCCTTTGATTTTGATGTTGACTACAGTGGTGTGTTTGTGTGCTTGTCTAGTTTTTGTTTTGCTGTAGTGAGGTTAATTATTTCCTGTGTTTTCTTGAAAGTAGTTATTTTTCTTGGGTTGTATTTTTCTGTCTAGGATCTTCTGTAACACTCAATTTGTGTGTAGGTATTGCTGAAATTTGATTTTGTTATTGAATCTCTTTTTTTCTCCGTCTTTGAGAATTAAGAGTTTTGCTGGATATAGTAGCCTGGGCTGACATCTGTGTTATCTTAGGGTCTGCATGATATCCATTCAGGCCCTTCTGGCTTTCATAGTCTCTGTTGAGAAGTCAGGTGTGATTTTGATGGGTTTGCCATTATTTGTTACTTGGCCTTTTTCCCTTGCAGCTTTTAGTATTTTTTCTTTGTTCTGTATACTTACTGTTCTGATTATTATGTGATGTGAGTATTTTCTTTTCTGATCTAATTTATTAGGTGTTCTATAGAACTCTTGAATTCTTATAGACCTCTCCTTTAAGTTGGGGAAATTTTCTTCTATGATTTAGTTGAAAATATTTTCTGGGCCTTGGAAGAGGAAATCTTCTTTTTCCTCTATTCCCATTATTCTTGGGTTTTATCTTTTCATGTTTTCTTGGATTTCTTTTTTGTGTCAGGAATTTTTTAGATTTTTTATTTTCTTTGACGGATACATCGATTTCTTCCATTGTATCTTCCATCCCTGAGATTCTTTCTTCCATCTCTTGTAGTCTGTTGGTTATGCTTACCTCTGTAGTTCCTATTTTCTTTCCTAGGTTCTCCCTCTCCATGATTTCCTCTGTTTGTGTTTTCTTTAATTTTTTCCAATTCTATCTTCAGATCTTGAACCATTTTGTTGAGTTCCTTCACCTGTCTGACTGTATTTTCCTGTTTTTCCTTCAAGTCCTTCACCTGTTTGTTTGAACAGTCCTCTGTTTCTTTTATTTCTTTCAGTGGTTTAATCTTTTCGTCCCCGAAAGCCACAGTTTGGCTGTATCCTCCTGTATTTCTTTATGAATGAACATAATCTTTTTTACTTTATTTTCTTCTAATTCTTTATGCTTTTTATTTTTTTTCCTCTATTATCCTCTTCATAAGCATAAATGTAAAGGCATCTTCTTGTATTTCACTTATGTTAGGGTGTCCAGGCCTACTTGCCCTTGGATAACTGGGTTCTGGGAGTGCCATATTGATTTGCCTTTTGATGGTTATGCTTTTATGCTGGCCTCTACCCATCTGTCCATCTCAGATGTTGTCTGTAAATTTCTGGTGCCTGCTGGGGTCCTGCAGTGGGGAGAATCACTTTGGCAGGGTTCTTCAGGAGATCTCCTCAGCTTTTTGGGTATGGTCAACTAAATGGTTTTGTCATTTTAGCTAGGGATAACTGGTAGCACCATGGAACAGTATCTGAGGGCTGCTCCAATGGTTCTCAGGCTTTTGTAGGTCTGAGGTTGTAGCTATGTGCCCCAGTGCCCTAGCCATAATCAATGGCTGGTTAGTATGGCACTCATGCCTGCAGTAGAAGGCCAGAGCCTAGAGCCTGCATGAACTCAGAAACTCTTCTGGAGTTGGGTGTCCTAAGCATTGTACCTGATATTTTCCCCACTGTGGCGTTTCCTCCCAACAGGACACCCAGACTGTGGTGTTTTGGGGACCTCAGTTCTGTCTGGGATGGTGAGTAAAACATGCAGGCACAGGCATACAGCTCTATCTTGCTGATGATTAGGTGCCTGGGCATCTGTAGAAACCCAGAAGTTTTCCCAAGAACTTTGGGGGGGAGAGATGGGCTGTTGGCTGAGTGCTCTGAGGTCAGACTTGGTGTTCCCCTCACTGTGGGTTTCCACCTGACAGAAACTCAATCTTCGGTGCCCTAGGGCCCTCAGTTCTATCTGAGGCAGTGAGCCAGGGGATCAGGCAGGCATCCACTGGACCCCGGGTCCTTTCCAGGGATTGTCTGGGTGACCTAACTTTGGTCCCAATCATTTCCTGCATGGTGGGGTTTTCTCTTGACTGGAAATTCTAGTTTCTGGTGTTGTGGGGCCCACAGTTCAGTCTGGAAATTGATCAGAGCATGCTGGCTTATGGCTCTGGGCTGGTGACTGAGTTCCGGGTTCCACCAGGAACTCTTCTGAGGTTTAGCTGGGTGGCCTGAAGTTCATTGAATCTCACACATGGGGCCTCCTCTCGCCTGGAAAACACAATCGCCAGTGTTTTAGGGCCCAGAGTTCTTTCTGCTGATCACTGTGCAGATCCTGCTGTGCTGCTGGTCAGAAAGCATGTCCTCCCAGTGCCGCCATGTTGGATCCCCCTGATTTCAATGATTTTTAGTATTATAAAACTCTAAAGGTTTATTTCATTTGAATGTGTGAAACTTTCTATCAGATATGTGGAATGTATCTTACTACTGTAGTTACATTTGGGTTCTGTTTCTCTATCATATATTTCTTTGTAATATTTTGAGGAATTCACTGTTCTTTACTATGTTTTGTATCACAATTTTCTTTCTTACTACTGAGAATAAATTCTACAGTTTTATGTTTATGCATAGGGTAAAATGTGTTTTCCAATTTCATTTACTGCTACTTTACTAATTTTATTACATATGAAGTTTTAAATAGAGTTCTATTAAAATTTATGAAAATATTTCTTACTATCTTTTGGAAAGTTGTTAAAGAGACCTTCTGGTTCTTCAAATATATACATATATATGTACACATATAATTTTAAACTGTATTACATGTATTTCTGTATTACTTATATTTTAAGTGTATATTTTAATGGGGACATTTTCCTTTCCTCACTAATTGGAAATAAGTTTGAAAAATTTAACCTTAACAACTTAACTGTGACTGTAACAGAAACTTGATACAGTCTAATATTCTTGTAAAGCTATTCTTTCCTTGTCTTGTTAGAAATGTCAGCCTATGATATTGTTTGAGGACAGAGTCTAGGTAGACAACCCTAGGTTCAAATGGACTGCTCTGTCATTGCACTAGTTAGAGCTTGGTATGTGCTCCTTGGCTTGTTGTGACAAAATACCTATCCTAAAATACTGAGAACAAGAGAAGTCTGTTGCAGCCTTAGTAGGTTCAGCTCCATCTACTTGGTTCTTTGTTCCTGGACTGATCAAGTAGCAGGTCGTGGTGATGGACTCCGAAGCTTTGTCTTCTCTGAACACCTTAGCGGTGGTGGGTGAGGTGGGGCTTCTTCATCTCAGGACTTCCTAGTGATGGGTGTGGCAGGGCTTTTCATCTCAGTACACCCTGGCTCTACAAAGTTTATTTTTAATTGTGTAAGACATGAGTCCCAGTGCTCATGATTTTTGACTACATAACCTTGCCCCTAAATTTACTATAGAAAATTATTTGAAATAGCTTTGAAAATAAAGTATAAGCACATAGCGTGTCTTTCTATCTTTAGTCACAGCATTGAATCATTTATCAAAAGAAAGGAAAGTGAGAATATCTGAAGGGTGTCGTAACAAGTCACTGTCAATAATCATTCAGCAAACAGATAGCATCTGCTCCCGTTTACTCTATTGATAGTTTCTTATAACGGCTCAGCACCCAGCGCCGTCTCCTGTCATCTCAATAATCTTACCAGCAAACATATTTAATTACCTCCAACAGTTTAAAGAGACTCTTCAGTTCCATGTCATCCTTCAGCTTCAAGACCATTTCTATACAGTCCTTTACAACAAACTACTTTGATGGAGCCCTTTATTCCCATTTTCTGCTTTTTTTTTCTTTTTTCATTCTGACTGAAACAGCTCTCTGATGTGTTTGTATGTCACTCCGCAGCAAGCCTGAAAATCCTTAAATTTTGCTTCTAAGTGACCGTTCAGGGTTCATCTTAGTTAATGCTTTCTCTGTACTTTGTGTGTTAGCAAGAAACATAAAGCTATGATTAGAGGCATGAAAAAGCACACTTACCACGTGCATTTCTCTTTCAATTATTTCCCATAATTACAAACCTCAGGCAAACTTAGAAAGGGTCGAATTTCTTCAATAACACCTAAGCTACCTTAAGTGTGAGAACACTGCTCATTTTTAAATCATCATTATTTCCTGAATCAATGGGATCATGCATTCTGAGAAATACAGGGAAGAAAATACAATTAAGATGCATTATCAACATTCAAAAAACTCATTTTGTACTGCAAACATTCAGAAGGGAAATCTCTGGAGAAGATTTCTTTTTGAGTGTCATAATATGAATTATCTGTGATAATCTCCACATATTCATTAGTTCACAAAGTCAAACTGTTGGGTGAATGAGTATCTTTCTCTAGTAATGGGTAGGACGCATAGTAGAGGATGGGTGATCTGTCTAGATCATCATCTGAGAAGCTTCTATTTGCTGTGGAAGCTAAAAAAATAAAATAAAATAATAAAATAAATGGAGAGTGACTGCATTATCTAGGCTCTCCTCTGCTGAGTGGATTAATTTTGTCTCCAGCGACTAAGCCAGGTCTCCTAGGGAATAGAGGCACTATTGCACACAGAGGTTGTGACAAATGAGTGAGCTGTGCCTCATTTTAGTCTTTGCTTCTTTGCTCACAGGTATGTCCTTTTGTATGCAGCCAGTGGCCTTTCTGATTCTGCTGCATGTCGTGATGCAGCCTGAGGGCCTCCACATCAGCGTGGTTGCTACCATGCTGGTATTATTCTTCAGCTTCAAAATCATGAGTTATCTAAAGTGCTTCATAAAGTACCCAGCTTTGAGCATTCTCTGATGGCAACGCATAATACAGCAAGACAAAGGACATTTCTAGCCTGTCATTCCTGTTACTGTCTACTCAACCAATGTCTTTGCTTGCAGAGCTATGAATACTTTCAAACTTGCAGACACACAGAGCCAAAGCAGAGTTTCTGGGGTTCTCACTGTGCTGGAGCTGTGAGGCCATGCTTCGTTTTTCAAAGCATTCGAAATACTTCTCCACATCGCTTTTGTGAACATTTGACAAATCAGACAAATCAGAAAAATGTAGTGTTTCTTATGCCTCATGTCTCTGAGGATTCTGGGTAGAAATATTGCTTTTGTTTTGCTATCTGCTTACCATTACTGTGAACCTCAGCAAAGAGACCAAGACCTTACCGTTTTCTTTCTTTCTTTCTTTCTTTCTTTCTTTCTTTCTTTCTTTCTTTCTTTCTTTCTTTCTTTCTTTCTTCCATTCATTATGTCTTTCTTTTGTTTATTTTAGGCAGGATTTCTCTGTGTAGCCTTGGCCGTCCTGTACTCACTTTGTAGAATAGGCTGGCTTCAAACTCACAGTGATTTGCCTAGATCTGACTTCCTGAGGGTTGGGATTAAAGGTCTGTGGTGCCAGGCCCCAGCTAATTTTTTATTCCTTATTACCACTCTTTCCTAGGTGTTTTTTGTTAATGTCTTCTGTCTGTACTCCCAGAAGGATAACTGTTCTAATAATTCATTGTGGTGTATTTTCTACTTTTTTAATATATATATTAATTACAGTTTATTCACTTTGTATCCCAGTTGTAGCCCCCTCCCTCATTCCCTCCCAATCACACTCTCCCTCCCTCTTCTCCTCCCATGCCCCTCTCCAAGTCCACTGATAGAGGAGGAGGTACTCCTCCCCTTCCATCTGATCCTAGCCTATCAGGTCTCAACAAGACTGGCTGCATTGTCTTCCTCTCCTTCTATCTGACACTAGCTTATCAGGTCTCATCAGGACTGGCTGCATTGTCTTCCTCTGTGGCCTGGCAAGCCTGCTCCCTGGCCAGGGGGAGGTGATCAAAGAGCCAAACACTGAGTTCATGTCAGAGAGAGTCCCTGTTCCCTTTACTAGGGTACCTACTTGGATACTAAGCTGCCATAGACTACATCTGTGCAGAGGTTCTACGTTATCTCCATGCATGATCTTTTTTTCCCACAGAACTGCATGTATTCAATTTCCCTTTAGATCTGAAAGACAACTCGCAGTAAAATTGCCTTGAAAACATGCATTCCTTGCTATTGATCTTATATCAATGCATTTCTAATTAAAAGCTAAGGATTAGTTTATTATATTTACAGTTAGTCAAAATAAGTGTACAATATAAAATGCAAAGTAACCTGTAAAACATATTCTTTTTCTTTTTAACTGAATGAATAAATTTGTATATTTAGGTTATAATATTGTCTGTACTTAAAATTTACTTAACATTTATAATGCCATATGTAACATTTAATTAAAATATTTTGGTAATTTTCACCTAAGTTCTTTGAAAATAATTTTAAAAGATCTATAAAATATAGTAATTCAATACGTATTGTATAATATCACTAGAAAGATATAAAATGATTCTTATAATGAAACTATCAAGAGATGAAAGAAACAGATAACTTGTGTGTGTTTATGTATGTATATTAATATGCGTGCATATAAAATGAACTTCCATATTTATGTGTGTGTGCATGAACACGGAGGCCAGAGGTAGCCTTGGGTCTCACTCATCAGGTGCTGTCCATCTTGTTTTTTGAGACAGTTTCTTACTAGCACCTGCCATTGCTGGGTAGACTATTCTGCCTGTCACACTAGCTCAGGGATCTACCTGTCTCCCTCTACCTTTCCCCTGCTCAGATCACAAATATGTATTAGCATATCCAGCTTTTTTTACATGACTCCTGATGATGAGACTAAGTCCTCATGCTTGCACAATAAGCTCTTTACTGACTGAGCTATGTTCCCAGTCCCTCAGATAAAACTTTTAATAAGTATTATCTGTCTAATACACCGAGTAATATGAGAACTAGGGTGATTGAAAAGGCAGGCAATTTCCAGTAGAAATGTGTTCTAATAAGTGATAGAAAGCCTGTATATAAAGGACTTGGAAGTCGTCACAGAACACTTTGTCTCAGACATCCTTATGGACGCAGCAGCTGAGATAGACCCATAATAGAAGTAAGAAATTAACTCCAACAAAAATCAGTAGACATCTGAGAAAATATCACAGGGCAAAGTCCTTGACTTAAGTAATAAAACCCATATTCAAACAAAATTATTACTCCAAGAAGAGGATACTCATAAAGGATTAATTATGTATGAGGTATGTAAGTAGACAGGGATGTTTTGGAGTTAGGACTTTTCTCATCACTAAAAAAAATCTCATGAAGGGCTGAATAATTAAATTGTTGTCTTTAATGAACTGGAAAGTGGATCAGATAATTTACCCTAAAACCACAAGAACTTAAAAATCCATGGAGAAAACATAGGAAGTGATATAATCTATGAATATATAATCAGTTTTTCTTATAACTTAGAGTAATAGGTTTTGAACCTAACATGAATAAATAGTAAAGTAATTAATAAAAATTAATAAAATATCAATGATGAAATGCTATATCTAGAGGGAAATGTATCTCAAACACTAAGCAAGATATAAGGCTATTTGCATCTAGGCAGATCTTAGTCAAATTTCTGACATCAAGAATGAAAGAATTAACACAACTTTCAAATGAAAACAAGCCCAACAAGAGATACTCATTAAATCATGACCACATATGATTTTTTGATTTGCAGTGCTCGAAGCTGCCAGATAATATAACAGTGTTGAGAAAGGATTTAAGAAAAAAAAATAAAATTGAATCTTGACTCCTAGAATGAATCAAAACAACTCCAAGGAATTGGAACAAAATTCTTTTCAAATGGATGAGTCAGAAAGATTATTACTATCTAAAAGTCTACCAAAGAAATAACTTGGAGAAGACTTCAAGTGAATCACCACTCCCCAAATCAATTAACAAAAGAGGAATAGAGAGAATCAAGAAACCCAGTGAGGAGAAAACAATACAAAACTAAGAAACTCCAAACTAATGTTGATAAGTCACGTCAAAAACAATAACACGAGTGATAGCTTTTTGATTATGCTCTTGACTGATTTATTAACTCATAAAAAACAGTCCCCGATAACTTTGTTAAAAAGTGTTTTCCTTTTGAGCACTTTAATTATAAGAAGCTAACCAATGATTCTTTTATTATTGTTGGAAAAATGAATTAATAGTAAAATTTCCTTGGGCAGTAGTTACAAAGGACAAACATTTGGTTCCCAATACCCATGTCAGATGGCTGAGAGCTGTCTCTAACTCTAGGTCCAGGGGACTAAATGTCTCTGTCCTCCACAACCACCTAGGCTCATGCAGAAACACAGACACACATAATTCAAAATAATAATAATAATAAAACTTTAGAAAAGCAAGGAAACATTTTTATGGATGAATCAATAGTTTATAGCACAGTGTGGTGTGCAGATGGAAGAAGACCTCTGTGTTTCATATGATTAAGCAAATACACCCTCTGTGTTCCTGCATTCAAGATGTGAATAACTGTGGCCATGTGAGATACTTGGAAGTTGCTGTTTATAACACATCTGTCTTTATTAGGCAATTCAAGTGACTGCATTAGATACCTGGGTATATTGATAGTTAAATCTACTTCTTATTAGCTTTAATGAACAAGAATAGTTTGGCATGAAGGTATTTATGGAGAACTCAGGCTCGTCTTCCACAGAAACTAAGAGATAAAATATTCTCTTCCTTCATGAATACATTTAAATTTTCATCTATTCATTCATTCATTCATTCATTCATTCACTTTAAATTCCAATCATAGCCCTTTTTTCCTCTCATTCCCATACTCCCTCCTTCTTTCCTCCATCTCCCCTCACCTACTCCTCAGATAAGGGGAGTTCCTCCACCCACCCCACCAACTCACATAAATACATAAAGTCACATCAGGACTTAGGGCATATTCTTCTCCTGTGACTTGAAGAGGCACCCTTCTCTCCAGGAGGAAGTGGTCAATAGACAGGCAATAGAATCCATGTCAGAGATAGCACCCTCTTCCCTTTCTTGTAGATCCGCATGATGGGAAGCTTACCCATCAGCTATGTGTATGTGTTGAGCCTAGGTTGAGCCTATGTGTGGTTCTTGGTTGGTGTGTTACATTTTTTTTTTTAAAGATGGTTCTCAGGTGCTTGAGAAAACAATGTCTTGAATTTAATGCTAAAAAAAAAAGTTGTATTGAAGCTGGGAATGGTGCTAGGTGTCTATAATCCCAGCACTCAGGGAAGCAGAGGCAGATGAATCTCTGTGATTTTGAAGCCAGCCTCGTCTATGAAGCAAGTTCAGGACAGCCAGAACTGCACAGAGGCTGTTTCGAATCTGTCTCAAAAAACAATGAACCCCCTCAAAAGTTGTAATGAGTCTTTGAAATGTTTCACCTCTATTTCAAAGACAAAGAAAGACGTGAAAACTATTTTAAAGTGATTTTTTTTTAACCTGGAACACATGAGGAGGAAGACTTCTCCCATAATTTATTTGAATTTGAGTTTATTCAGACCCTGTTTTAATTAGGCTTAAACGTTTTGATTTTGTCTGTTTAAATATCTTTACTGCCTGCACACTGTTTTGTCAACTTTTTTTTTTTTTTTTGAGACAGGGTTTCTTTGTGTAGCCTTGGCTATTTAGGAACTCACTCTGTAGACAAGACTGGCATTGAACTCAGAGATCTGCCTGTTTCTGCCTCCCAAGAGCTGAGACTAAAGATGTATGCCACCACTGTCCAGCTTGATTTGTCAATTTTTATATCCTGTTTCTCCTGGGTTTAAGAAGTTTGATTTTAGTACCCTTTCAATCCGTAAAATAGAACTTTATCTACATATTTATTAAGTTTCAGGTGTATATAGGTGTAAGGTTTTCTTCAAAGTGCAATATATTCAGAGCTTGTTTTTACTTCAAATTAAAATTTTTCTATTGGTATTATTCTGGGAATTAATTTGCATCTTCACATATACCCATTCTTGCATTCTATTATTTACTACTTTTGTTTTAAATTTAAAGTTAGAAGCTCATCATATTTCCTCATATAATTAGTCACTCTACTTCTCAAATAATTACTGCTTCAGTATCATTCTTCAGTGATTATCAGTTATTTCAAGGTGAGAATGTTTTCTTTGTTACATGGTTGAAATACTTGAGTAACATTTAAATTTTTTTTTAATTTTATTTCTTGTATGTGGGTGCTTTATCTGCTTGTATGTCTTTGTATCACGTGAATGCTCATTACCTGAGAAGAGAGATGATGTGTAATATCGCTTGAAATTGAATGGTTGTCATCTAGCCATATGGGAACTGGAATTTAGCCGTCAATCTTTGGAAGGACAACAGGCTTTCTTAACTCCTGAACAATCTCTCCAGGCCCTTGAGTAAACTACATAATCTCTTTCAGTGCTCTATTCACACTTGCCATGGTGAATCTATTGTCAAGACGTATATGGTTAAATAGGCAAATGGCACCTGTATTACGAAACAGTAGTTTGGGTGTCGGGAGCCGAGACTCCCGACACCCAGCGGCCTGCTTTGACATTTAAATCTCGGCGGAGAGATGGCTTTTAGGAGGCCTTACTAATGGCAGAGGAGAACTTGTAAGTCCATCTCCTTTTGTTTGTGATAACAGGTGGGATAGCTTGTGAGGGTTACACCTCTTCCTCAGGCTCCTTGTGCAAATTAACCTATTGTTCTGAGATGTTTTACTAGCAAAAAGTAACTCCTCAAAAAAATAAAGTGGTCAGAAGGCAGGAGGCAGAGGAGAAGGCAGAGTCTTGAGACTTGCTGCTGGCACTGCTTGCTGCAGCAGTCTGCCTTTTGCTATGGCTGTCGAGTCTGGACCTCTAAAAAGTTTCCTGTGTGCTGTGTGTTTATTTTATTAATTTTAATCCTCACTCCCAACTCAAGAACCATTTGACTCTGCCTGGCTGGCAGATTGGCGCCCAACGTGGGGCTTGAGATACAAGGATTCAGTGAAGAACACTGCTGTTTGTTGAGCTCACATTAAATAGAAGGGGTGCGGTGAGTAAATCCCAGAATATAAATGGGACAAGGCATTAGCCTAGTGTTTTCTTTATGGAACTTAATTAAAGGTAGTCTATACAAGCAGCAGGAAACTGAGAAAGCTAAACTTTCAGGCTCAGAGAGAAGGAGGTTAGAAAGATGGCAGGCTTCAAGAAAAAATGTTATTATACCATCAGCTCCTCCAGAGGAGTTGTATTGCCCTTCTGATGACAATAATTTCTTGCCAGAAGGAGACTTTGAGGAAGACTTGCAACCTAATGAGGTTGCAGAGTTGGAGGAAGAACCAGATCAGCACTATTCTGAGAGATACCCTCCAATTCAGACTATGCATGTTAAAAAGCATAAGCCTTGGCAAAAAGAAGTTAAAAGACTGGAGTGGGGCTTGGAGGAAATAAACAAAAAAATTGGAGCATTAACTACTAGGGAAAATGAGGCTCAATCTCCCACTCCAACGCCATCATTGGTGGAAGGCTTAGGCCCTCCTCCTGGGAATGCTACAGTTTCAACGGCCCAGAAGGCAAGGGGGCCTTTCCCTTTGTCCACTGTACGAACATCTGTATCTGCTTTACAAGAAGCCAGGCAAAATGGAGAAGATGTATCTGAGTTTTATAGTTTTCCAGTTTTGGAGCAACCTGATGGACACGGTAATATGGTGAGAGTCCATGCTCCTATAGCTTTTAAACAGATAAGAGAATTAAAATCTGCATGCTCCCAATATGGTCCTACAGCACCTTTCACCCTGGCTCTGCTGGAATCCATGTCTACTGAGGCTCTCTGCCCAGGGGACTGGAAACAGTTAGCAAGAGCATGCTTATCAGAAGGAGATAATTTATTATGGAAGTCAGATTTTGCAGTGCATTGTCAAGCTACAGCTAAACTTAATCGAGCTCAGCAAATTCCTATAACTTATGACATGCTTGCTAGAGAAGGAATCTACAGGGAAATAGGACAGCAATTGGATTTTAATGTGGCCGTTTATGCTCAGGTCAATACTGCTGCCCGGAGGGCCTGGAATAAGCTTCCACAAGCAGGTAGACAGGTGGAGGATTTGTCTAAAATCTGTCAGGGACCTGATGAGTTATTTTAAGATTTTGTGACAAGATTAATGCAAGCAGCAAACAGACTTATAAGTGATAAAAAGTCTGGATTGTTATTAGTGAAACAATTGGCTTATGAGAATGCTAACAGCGCTTGCCAAGCAGCCTTGAGACCTGTTAAAAAGAAAGGAAAAAATGAGAAAAAAGCCAAGGATTGGGGTACTAAGTTACAAACAATAGTACTCATCCAAATAATTAGGTTAATAACAGCTAAAATTCAAAGCTCTATGGCTGCAAGGTATTTGTCAGCTCTTTCTGGTAAGGGTCCGCCAATTTATTAAAACTTCAACTAAAATAACCAACTGGGCTTTGTTTGATACAGCGTAAATTGGCTAAGACCCCATTTGAAATTAACAACAGGAGAACTAAAACCACTTTTTGACATTTTAAAAGGCTAATCCTTTGTCAAAAAGGGAACTTACCAAAGAAGCTCGTGATGCTTTGCAAAAGATAGAATTAGCTATTGAAAAGCAGCATGTTCAATATATTGATTATTCAAAAGAATGGGGTGCATATATTTTGGCTACTGTTCATACTCCAACTGCTGTATTGTGGCAAGAAGGACCATTATTATGGTTCCACCTGCCTGTATCTCCTGTTCGAGTTCTGACACCATATTATGAAGCAGTGGCTAGTTTAGTTCAAATGGCTCGCTCAGAATCTCATAAATATTTTGGTAGAGAGCCCTCCTTAATTGGAGTTGCTTTTACCAAACAGCAAGTAGATTGGTTATTTCAAAATGTAGATTGTTGGGCGATAGCTTTTGCTCATTATTTAGGACGTATTGATAATCATTATCCAAAAGATAAATTACTTCAATTTGCCAATGAGCATGCTTTTGTATTTCCTAAAATAATTAAACAGAAGCCATTACCTCAAGTTCCAACAGTATTCACTGATGGATCTTCAAATGGAAAAGCTGTTTATGTACTAGAGGGACAAACTTTTGTTTTGCAAACATCGCCAGCCTCAGCTCAAGTTGTAGAATTACGAGCTGTTGCTGCAGTCTTTAAAAATTTGGCTTTTACCTCTCTCAACTCGTATACTGATAGCCATTATATAGCTAAAGCTTTACAAGTCCTAGATACTGTAACATATGTTAATACAGTTAATAAACAAATACAAGATCTATTTAGAGAGATTCAACAAAGTATTTGGAGCCGTGTGCAGCCTTGTTACATAGGGCATGTTAGAGCTCATTCAGGGCTTCCTGGACCTTTAACTTTAGGAAATGATTTAGCAGATCTAGCCACACGTTTGGTTGGATTAACTCAACAAGAATTGGCTCAAAATTCTCATGCATTACGTCATCAAAATAGCAAGAGCTTAAAAAAAAAAAACAAAACAACAATTTAATATTACCAGAAAAACTGCTAGACAAACTGTAAGATCATGTTCCTCTTGCCCTAAACATTTTTATGTACCTCATTATGGAGTCAATCCTAGAGTTTTGACTCCCAATCATTTGTGGCAAATGGACGTAACTCATGTCCCAGAATTTGGGAAACTAAAATATGTTCATGTAACAACTGACACTTTTTCAGGATTTATCATGGCAACTCCCTTAACAGGAGAAGCCACCAAACATGTTATAAGTCATTGCTTAAAGTGTCTTGCTGTAATTGGTATACCTTCCATTAATATAAATCATAAAACGGGCCAAAATATTATAGAATGAACCCATGGATCTCTTAATAACCAATTGCAAAAAATAAAAAGGGGGGAGTCATATCCTCAAATATTAATCATGCTCTCTTTATTTTAAATTTTTTGAATGTGGATACACAAGGCCGTTCTGCAGCCGATCGATTGTGGCATCCTAATACCAAAGATAATTTTGCCCAAGTAAAATGGAAAGATACAATTACTGGATTATGGCAGGGCCCTGACCCTGTATTAATATGTGGAAGAGGGCATGTTTGTGCTTTTCCACAGGACACAGAGGGAGCCAGGTGGATCCCAGAGAGGCTGGTACGGTTTGCAGTTGTTCCCCAGAAAGAAGATGTTCCCGCTGCAGACAACCATAAACTCTGCCCTGACCTAGACTGAAAAGCTGCATTAGACCTAAGCTCCTGACCTGCCTTTGCTTCATTCTGCTCCTAGGAGAAGATGTCATGCAGAGAAACCTCTTATATAATAAACTGGACTTGACTGTTTTGTTAATAAGGACAAACTTCAACAAAATCAAAAGAGAACTAACTGTGAAACTTTAATCTGACTCTGGTTTCAACAGAGCAAAACCGACTTGCTTCAGGAACTATTGGGAGGCCCTGTAACTGCTTATGTAAATTCTCCTTTTGTTTTGCTGTTTGGAGATGTTAAACTTTCAAATAGTTCTTGTTTGCTGGACAGCCTTTTACTGTCCTCTAAATGTTTCTCAGATTTGGTAATTTGCACAGGGAGTCACGTGCTAGTCACTTTGGGAGTGTTACTTTGGACTTGGCTTGTGATAGGAGACGTGCTCCTACCAGTGACAATTAAAATCTGCCTGAAGGCCTTTTGGTGTGTCAAAGCTGAGCTGATCTGCACAAGATCATATCACAGTGTCCACCCTAGCAGAGGTTGGTAGTCAAAGACGGGTAAGTTTTCTCTGGGGTGTATGAAAATTCATGTACAAATATTGACCCAAAAATGGGGACATGAATAAAAAATATATACCTTTCGAGAGAAACAACCTAAGACAGGCACAATCTTCTGCTCCATAACTATTAAGTTATGGCCAATTTTAAAAATATAAAAAAGGGGGACCTGTCAGGAGCTGTGACTCAGAGGCCTGCTTTGATATTTAAATCTCGGCGGAGAGATGGCTTTTAGGAGGCCTTTACTAATGGCAGAGGAGAACTTGCAAATCCATATCTTTTGTTTGTGACAACAGGCGGGATAGCTTGTGAGGGTTACACCTCTTCCTTAGGCTCCTTGTGCAAATTAACCTATTGTTCTGAGATGTTTTACTGGAAAAAAGTAACTCCTCAAAAAATAAAGTGGTCAGAGGCAGGAGGCAGAGGAGAAGGCAGAGTCTTGAGACTTGCTGCTGGCACTGCTTGCTGCAGCAGTCTGCCTTTTGCTATGGCTGTCAAGTCTGGACCTTTAAAAAGTTTCCTGTGTGCTGTGTGTTTATTTTATTAATTTTAATCTTCATTCTCAACTGAAGAACCGTTCGACTCTGCCGGGCTGGCTCTGGCATTTGGGTAGTTAGTGGGATGATATGATAATACTCTAATGATATCTAGAAAAGTAATGAGGAGAACTCACACCCAGAAGTTTGAGACAAAAGAATCATGCTTTAAGATAGCCTGGGCTACAAAGGGAATTTCAGGCTAGCTTGAGTTATATAATACAAACCTATCCAAAGCCAGAAAAACAAACAATGCATAGAGATTAGGAGATGCAGTTAGAATTAAAAAAAAAAAAATGTCCTGTGGGACAGTGAGCCCAGTAACAAAATCTCAAGTTAATCAAAGAGCTAAGTCCTTGAGAGGGCAAGAAGAGAAGATATCCACACAATAAGAACGTAGTCAGTGTGGCTGAATGAATGGGGAAATGAACCATTAAATGCTCTCAGCAATCTATTTGAATGTCTATTTAATTACCATTTTACCTCTCCAGCCTGGACCAGTTTTAGTTCTCACAAGTTTATTATGTTCTTTCTTTCGAAAGAATTTTCCGTTCTGCTTTTACAAGATAATTAAGGCTCTAAAGTTCATTTTCAGCCCCTGGCATATATCAAATATATGACATTGAAATCACAGATACTGCTCTAGGGGGGAAAGAAACTAGAGTAAAAGTGGGAGATAATTGGTTTATTAGTAGGTGATGCTAATCCGTTTAGAGATACTCAGACTCTGTTATATATCATGCAGGGTTAGTTGAGATGTTTATTAAAGCCCTCTTTAACAGATGATGTCTGAACAATTGAAGTGAAAAGAAAAAGACTGTCCATTGTCTGAACAAGTTTCTTAAACAATTTCTTCTATAAAAATAATCGATAATGACTACAAAATATAGGAGTAGTTTGTGAGATAAAAAAAATTAACTGAGCACAAATGACCTGATCCTTGTATGGCAAGAGAAGGCTGAAATAGTGCCTATAGGAAAATGGAGCTCTTTTGAACTTTGGACAGGGAAATATGAAAGACAAAAACATGGAAGACTGTGGTGTTGGCAATGATTTAAACTGTGTAGCTTGACTCAAAAGGTTTCAAAGGAGAAGAATATTAATATGTGGCCTAGAGAACATTCTTACGTTATTTTGGTGGAGAATGTGGTTGCATTTTTCCCTTGTCCAAAGAGTCTGCTTAAAGCTAAACTGAATAGTTATGGATTAACAGCTTTGGCAGAGGAAATTTCCAGACATCCTAGCATTGACTATGTTGGTTGATTATGATGGCCATGCTTATGCAGATCTACAATGAAAAGGAGCAAGCTGAGCAAGGAATATAAAATATATGGTTGGAGGAGAAAGGGAGCATCAGGAAGTGTAAAGCATCTAAGCTTCCACCTTGTACAAGGAATTAAAGAAAAGGGAAGTTGAATTAAGAAAATTTAGGTCCAGGCTTGGTGGAGCACACTTTTAATCCCTGCATCCACAGGGCAGAGGCTGTTGGGTTTCTGAGTTTGAGGCCAGTGTGTTCTACGGAGTGAATTCTAGGACAGTGAAGTTTAGGCAGTGAAAGATACCATGAAAATCAGAAAGCTGAAGAAGAGTTTAACAAGGTGACCACACTTAAACACATTTAACAAGGTTCCAGAAAGCAGAGCTTGGCAGCTTTGGCCACCTGGTTCTGATTTTAAAATCAATGATCGAAGAAAAGGCTTATGGAATCTCTCCTGTGACTAAGGAAAGCCACTGAGGCCAGGAAAGTGTCAGGGGTGTCTCTGCATGAAGGTCTAGAGAGGCTATTGTGTGAAGCTATATAGGTAAATCCTGGATTACCTTGGAGATTGCAAGGTGTTGGAGATGCCAGAGTCATGAGCTACTTGACAAAGAGAGCTGCTACTGGGGACTGGAACCAGCCCATGAAATGTGTTGCAGTCAATAAAGCTTAAAGGAGTTGGAGATTTGAAGAGCACTTCACCATCAGACAAGGAGATGCAGAGTTTGGCGTTTACACAGTTAGATTTACATCTTGCTTTGATCCAGTATTTTCCCAAAATGCTCTTTTTCCTTCCATGAGGAAGAGCAAAGTATATTGTATGATGTTTTATGTTGGAAGTCTCTGATCTGATTTTTTATTTTCATTTTACAGGGGTTACAGTCAAGGGATAGCCATGAGTCGCTGAGGAGACTTTGGGCTTTTAAATAGGGTTGAGAGTGTTATTGACTATGAGGACTTTTGAAACTGAAGTGACTGCATTTCTACACTAAGATATAGCTACAAGCCTATGGAGGCCAGAGAGTGGAATTTGGTAGTTTGAATGGAAATTGTCCCTATAGTGTCATAAGGAGTGACTGTTTATTTACATAATATATATTTATCAAACTTTCTTTCTAACTTGAAGCTACTACTAATAGCATCTTCAAATTGTGGACATAGGAAGGGAAATAAATCTAGTGTTCATTTTTATCTGAGTTGAAACACAGAAAGCGCTTCTCCTAAAAATGGCATTGCCTTGTTCTAAAAGCAATTTATTAATAAAACCAGGAAGAAGGTTTTGTATTGTCTAGGATAAACTTATAACTCTCCATGTCATAAGAGCAGGCTGTGTATAGGAAGAAAATATCTCCAAAGTGCATAATGACTTCAAGACAATACAGTACATACCAGAAGGACTTAAATTCTAATGTTCTGCCTCTTCATTTATTGTCAGATTTCACCATAGAAAGAAAGACACATTATAGTACTATAAGAAGCCACAGAATCTTAGCTGTAATTTAAGTGACCTTAGTCTTTTTAATACATACATTTTTCCTGTTTATTGGTGTTTATATAAAAATCAACTAACATAAAATAGTTTTTTAAATCTACATTTCTACTTTTTTTAATCTATATTTCTACTTCATTTTTTAATCTACATTTCTACTTCATTTAATAAAAAGAGGGCAGAAAAGACATTTTCCCACTTACTCACCTTTTTGAATATTGATCTTAATGTTGGCTAATAATATATTCCTGAAAGAGAGAGAGAGGGATGAGAGTACCTGTGCCTTTATTACAATCATTTTCTGTAAAAAAAGAAAACAAACAAACAAACAAAAAAAAAACAATCACAGATTCACAGTAGATAGTACATTAGATATTTCTAATTTCTCTATGTGATCTGGAAAAAGAGACTTTAACCCATCAAGGAGAAACTGGCCATAAATCATTCTTCATCCTAATAATACATTCAAAAAATTCCAGTACAATCACAGAACTTCTTCAAAGTCTTAGACACTTTGAATAAAATTTATAACATGGAAAAAGTGCATAAAGTGGTATTGTCCCTTAGGGGAAGGCCTGTGATTGCCCAAATTTCTAGTTTGAAATGCTTCACTGACTGACATTTTCATGCACAGAGACTTTGATTATATAAAAGAATAAAAATACTTAGATTGGAAAATTACACAATTTCTGGAATTAAATGCTGATAAATCCAAACTTAATTATTCTTTCAAAAGGAAATATCTGTTCTTTAAGCATTCTAGCTGAAATTCATTTTGTAACATCCTATGAATGGGAGAATTTCAAACATTGACTGTGTGCCTTGACCAAGCAAATAAGAATGCTTTTATTTGATGGTGTTTTAGTAAATGTGGTAATACAGGCAAAGTCAGTACCATGATTAACTGGTGGAACTGTGTAGCCATTTCTTCTGATGAAAAGAGTTTAGCACTCATCACCATAATGGCAATAATAAGTATATAAAGCAATAAGAACTTTGAATTCATTAAAAACAGACATATAAAATAATAATAATGACTAAATAATAAAAGCATGTGAAAATTAAGGCAATAGCTCAGGGAAAATTGACACAACGCACAAGACATGTGAGACCTCATAACACGAATGAGAAAATCTGAAATCTAGGGGACAACAAAGAAAACATGTTTTAAAATAGTAGAATCTATAAGTTTCTTAGAGAGTCACAGGCATTATAGATTCCAAAGTTGAAATAATAAAGTTAAGTTTAGTAATACAGAGAAATAAAAAGAAAAAAAATAATGAAGGATATCCAGATAGTATCATCAAGAAAGCATATCTAGTCTTCAGATATCACATAACCCTAAATCATACTCAAAAGGTACAAAATTTAAAATGAACAATTTCTATTAATAAAAAATGTGACTTTTAGCTAAACAAGACAAAATATAAGAATGTCCCTCTCAACATATATTAATCTATGAATAGCCATGAGGGAAAGTCATAAATAAAGCAAGAAAAATAAAATTCACCATTTATACTAAAGAAAATAAAAACATATCTTGCCTAAACAGGAAACGATGTCAACATAATCCACTGAAATCTTGTAAAAAATGATTAGTGAAAAAGTAAATGTTAGCTACTTTAAAAAGCATGTGTGTACATGTATAGTTACTGTATGGAAAAATATTAGGGACAATCCTACTGAGCTAAGGAAAGAACAGTTCCCACTGTCACCAAACATATTTTGGATAGTTACTATTTAAGAATAGTTACTATGATTAGGCGAAGATTTAAATTAGCTAAATTTCCATTTGACAATGGAAACAACTTAGAACAAAAAGCTTATACAAATATTTAAAAAGATATATTGTGTCATAAATCTAAACCTATAGACATCAGTAAATCAACATTATACTAATCGTTGCATTTTGTAACTTTCCTCTCTCAGCCTGCTCCTTTTTGTTATAGATCTGCATGAAAATAGTCACTAATAGCCACAGGACACAGTCCACTCTAGGTGGTTTTGGAATCTCCTCTGCAAATGCAATTGATCCAAAATTTTCAATTTATCCTCAAGCAGATTCTTTCCATCAGGGCAGAAAGTGGCCACTGGGCAAGTGATACTGGCCAAGCACGCCAGAGAAATCAGCTAAGCAAGGCTAAACAGTGTTTCACAGAAACTGAAGCAGCAATCAGGAAGCCAGCACAGGTCTGCGCTAGGTCCTTTGCATATGTTATGGTTGTTGGCTTGGTGTTTTGGTGGTACTCCTGACACCGGAAGAGGGGGGTATCTCTGACTCTTATTTTTTTCCCCCTTACTGTGACCCTTTTCCTCCTACTGGTTGCTTTGCCCAGGCTTGATGTGAAGGTTTGTGCCTCGTCTCACTGTATTTTGTTGTGATGTTCTATTAATGTCTCTTGGAGCCCTGTTCTTTTCTGAGGAGTGAATCTTGGGGAGAGAAAAGGGGGCGCGGTGACTGGAAGATGTGGAGGGAGGGGAAGCAGTAGTCACAATTTATTGTATGAGAGGAAAAATAAATAAATAACAATTTTAAAAAAGAAATGAGTCCCATGATTGGCACAACCATGACTAATGAAAAACAGTAAGAGCCATGAAGCCACCGCAGCTCTTGGACATTGTACAGCAAAGCTGAGCCAAATGCTCTTGTGCTGTCTGTCCCTTTGTGTTTCTGATCTATAAGTATTGCACTTGTGGGGGAGTTTTTACAGTATTATTTTAACATTTACTTCTGTTCCACAGAAAATTTTTACTCTCAAGGAAGTAACCTTATCTGGCCCTGCATGGGAGTCTTCCGTTCTATGAAGATTGTGAAAAGCACAAAGAAGTTGGATAGCCACAGAGTTCTTTTGGCACACCTACCCCAAAGCAAACTCAGAAACAATAAATTTGCAACAGATCAGATTACATGCTTCCTCCTATATGCAGTCTTCAGGACATTGCCCCCAGAAAATAAAAACTTACTAACAAAGTTAGTTTGCCTAAAACAACCTTTGATCATATAGAGATGATACAAACTAATATAAAGTAAATAAATAAATATTTTCCAAGCATAAGGAGTCTGGCTTACACTAAATTACAGGAGGCCTTTTAACTAAAAACTAAAGAGAAAACAAATGAATAAAACAAGTCAGCCTGCAGCCTGAGAAAGCTTTCAAACTTTTAGCTAGGCAACTCACAAGTTGTTCTTCAATCACTATACATTGTTCAAGGCTTGGAATTCTCCTAGACTGACTCAGATATTTTTCTGTCTTCACTGTTTCACTTTCCTGAAGAACAGAAAGTCATATGTCATAAATGTTTATGTAATCTAATTGTTTTGAGATTGATAGTGCCTATTGTCTCTGTTCTTGTAACACTTGTCCAGGATAAAATGATATGGTCTGTATTTCTTTTGAAATCATAAGCTTACCTCTTTCACAGATTCATTATAAATAAGAAACATCCTATTTCCTGGTAAGTCGGAGATGCAAGATTCTCCCAGCCATGTTCTCTGACTCATTCATCAGCTTACTCTCCTCTATCTGTTCCTTATCTCCTCTGCTAGGACCTGTCTGAAAGCTGAACTGGCTGCTGGCACATGATCATAGATTATAACATAAGGAATCAAATGGATGATTTGTTTAAATAAATGAACTCTGGGGCAAAATTGTACACTATGGAACTAGGAAGAGTGGTAGAAGAATAAATGAAGAAAAGAAGGAATGTGTCAAGATGGGTCTTGTGATCTTATGTGTACTGGATAGTTTTATATAAACTTGACATAAGTTAAAGTCACCTGACAGTAGGAAACCTAAATTGAGAAAATAATGGAAAATATAGGTGATATAGTGACTCCCCAATATTTTTTCAAAAGAATATTCAGGTAAATCACTAAAATATATTGACCTTAGAAAGTAAATATAAACACACAATGGTCCTAGAACAAAAGGGCAGATAGAGCCATCAAAATGGGGAAGCAGACTTGGGGTAAGGAACAGTGTAGCTCACAGACGGGAAGAAAGCCTGACGGTGAGACAGAGCTAGAAGACTTTCAAGCTGACCTTCCCAGATAGTTCTGAAAATGTGAAGTCAAGTCGTGAGTGAGTAATAAGCATGAAAGTTTTGAAAGACACACTGAAATGGTGAAAGCAATAATTGTGGTTGATTTTAGTTTCTGGAGAAATCTCTCAATACTGAGGCTTGAATAAAACACTAAATCTCTGAGA
Source organism: Rhombomys opimus (assembly GCA_010120015.1). Taxonomy (NCBI): domain Eukaryota; kingdom Metazoa; phylum Chordata; class Mammalia; order Rodentia; family Muridae; genus Rhombomys; species Rhombomys opimus. The sequence goes on along the minus strand of REGO01000046.1, from coordinate 256,331 downwards.
CTCAGATTTTGTGAGTATAAAATGGACAGTTAGAACCACAGGTCCATCATAATAGTGCTGCAAATATTCTTTGGGGAATTTGTTAAACAAAGCATTTACTGGACTCTTTCTCAGATTTATTCAAAGAAATTGATCCAAAGATCCATGTACCAAATATCAGCAACAACAGTTGGGGTCAAAATAGCAGCCAATATACTCCCTAACGAATGTTCTAAAAGAGAATTGTGGAGTCTTGCAAAATCTCAATCCACACCAAAGACAACTGAAGATGGTGACCTTCTCCGAGTTGGAACTAAAATTAAGCTGTGTCCTGTATATAGCATCTGAGTGAGCCAGCCACACCTAACCTCGGCATATAATCAAGGACAAAGTTATTTATCTTTTAGAACTTCCCTGGTCCCAATCCACAACACAGGTGTCTAAACAGACCTTTGCCTCTTACCCCCATCTCCATGTTCCAACCTTTCTCTGTCTCAACAAAATAATGATCATTGTAGACATTACTGAACATTTCTTGAAATAATTTAGCAGCTTTCTTTATCCATTGTTTCTATGGTTTTCATACTATGAAGAATAATCCATTAGGATGATAGGAAGTTAATTTATTTAAAATCAACATACTAAGTAAAATAAGCTGAAGAGGAGAGACCGAAAATGACACAACATATATCTGACTATACAATATTCTGTAAGATATAATAACTTACAAAATCTTGATTTTATTTAATTATGCTTATATGATGAAAAAATACTTCACCATAAATTGTCCTTTAGAAATTTGCAGCACACTTCTGTGCTTTGATTATAGCTGTTCCTTAAAGTTCAGTTTCAGCCACACATTAATGAAAAATAATTCATATTCTTTTTTCCATTTGAAGACATTAAGTGTATTCCCCTCATTCCTCTATGTCCACTTTAGAAATTTCTTCTATTTTTTTAAATATTAGTCACAGTTTATTAACTTGGTATCCCAGCTGTAGCCTGCTCTCTCATACCCTCCCAATCTCACCCTCCTTCCCTCATCTCCTCCCTGCCCCTTTCCAAGTCCACTGATAGGGGAAGTCCTCCTCCCATTTCATCTGACCCTGGTTTATCAGATATCTTCAGGACTGGCTACAAAGTCCTCCTCTGTGGCCTAGCAGGGCTTCTTCTCCCTCGGGGTGGGGGAGGCCAAAGAGCCAGCCATTGAGTTCATGTCAGAAATAGTCCCTGTTCCCCTTACTAGGGTACCCACTTGGATTCTGAGCTACCATGGGCTACATACAAGCAGAGGTTCTAGGTTATATCCATCCATGGTCCTTGGTTGGAAGAACAGTCTCATAAAAGACCCCTGTGCCCTGATATATTTGGTCTTCGTGGAGCTCCTATCCTCTCCAGGTCATATTAACTCCCCCTTCTTTCTTATGATTCCCTGCACTGTGCAGAAGGTTTGGTTTTAAGTCTTAGTATCTGCTTTGATACACTGTTAGGTAGAGTCTTTCAGAGGCCTTCTGTGGTAGGCTCCTGTCCTGTTACTTGTTTTCTCCTTCATTCAATGTCCATAACATTTGTCTTTCTAAGTGAGGATTGATCATCTTACCCTGGGTCCTTTTTCTTGTTTGTCTTCTTTAGGTGTATAGATTCCAGTATGTTTATCCTAATTTTTTATTATGCAACCCAGATGTGATTTTTCTCTTTAGGTTGTTTAAGGTACATGTCTCACAATCCTTATGTCCCCATCTCCCACTGGCCTTTTTGAGTTGTCATAGAGTGTTTTGGTATTGAAGAAACACAAGTTTTTGTTGTTGTTGTTCTTATTTGTTTGTTCTTATTTGGTTGTTGTTTATTCCTATCAGTATTAGAAAGGTGATAGATGGTTATTTTCTAGTAATTAGAAACTAGTTAAACTGTGGTTGGATTTTTTTCACGAAAACATCCGTATAATTTATTAAATAGTCTTAAAATCCTTATAAACTCACAAGACCTGTCATTCCTTTTCAAGATAGGTTTTCTTGTTACGTATATCAAATGTAATAATACTCAAGTTGGATATATGCAAACTCTTCTGAACTGTTTTGTTATTAAGAAGAAAGTCTCAGAAAATTGCTGTTCTACATAGTATATCCAATATTAGTTGTAGATGAATTTTAATCTATCAGCTCGGGAGCTCTGGAAAAGAATCACATCCAAAGACCTTCTAGGTCCATGTGATCCAGCTGGAATGACATGCTCTTAATCTTCTGGCTGGAATACAGTCACACCTTTAATCAAAAAAAAAAAAAAAAAAAGAAAAAGAAAAAGAAAAAGAAGATAAAGTTAATTTGTAGAAAGAAGCAACCATGTTGAAAGTGATATCCTAACTGAGAGGTAGACAAAGAGTAATAAGAGAAAGATTGCACAGAAAGAGTCAAAATTAGGACATGCCTAACTCTCATAAAACAGAGAGGAAAGAAAACTACTTAAGAGAATAGCACATACACACAGAGAGAGAGATTAAGAGAGAGACTCAGAGAAAGAGAGAAAAAAGCAGCTTTACCAGGAAAGTTATGCAGAGACAAATTGTAGAGAGAACAAACTAGAAACAGGCAAAGACAGAGGAGCCAGAGCATGAGAAGGAGCCATAAACTTTGAACAGATTGCTAGAGTTAATTTGAGGTCAAGCAAAGCAATTCAGTGAGAAGGTGAGAGAAGCCAGTTTGAATTAGTCAGCTTGGAGAGGAGTTTTAGTCAGAACAGCTGAGTCGAACTAGCTAGCCAGAGTTCAGAAAGAACTAGGAAAAAAGCCAGTTATTCAGTAGTAAGCCTCCAACATGTCAATGACATCAGGGAAATACAAACTTCTTTTACAACTATTGATTTCACAATGGAGTACACCTCAGTAATAATCATTATGTAATGAATTATAAAATAATAATCATAGAATTAAATCAATTACTGTGCTGCAACTTTGACACAACCCTGATGAAGTCAAGGATTACTGTGGTGTGAATTTCAGATTAAAATAGACCTGCCTACTCTGGACCACAGATTTTGGAATAAGGCAGTAGATGAAGCTGTATTTTACACTACTCTCCCACCTAATGCTGCACTGTCATACAGGAATGATTTTAAAGTAAATATAATTGTTTTCAAAGTTAATTCGCTTCACATACACTCGTCATTCAGATTCCAAAAGTCTCAGTTGTGCATTTTTGCTAAGAGAGAGGTCGTATGATTAGAATATATTAGTAGTAAACAAAGCCAAGAGATTTGTTTTATCACTAAGCAGAAGACAAGGACACGCATCACATCTATGTACAAAGATGTAGGCATTTCTCTGAAGAGAGTGTCTAGATGTTAAAGACTGTGAGTACTGCTTGCCCACTACCAAGGCATTACATGCTTTCTTTCTTGGCTCTTCAAACATTACATATGTGAATCACTCACCTAATATAATATGATTGAATAAAGGAATTCAAAAAAGATGATTCTTCACTTTTTGATGTGTTCTCACATAGTGTACATATATATGTGCTTTCTTTCTTTCTTTCTTTCTTTTTTTTTTTTCATAAGACAGGGTTTCTCTGTGTATCACTGTCACTGGAACTCACTATGTAGACCAGGGCTGGCCTCAAAACTCAGAGATCTGCCTACTTCTCCTTCTGAAGTGCTGGGCTTAAAGGAGTATGCCACTACTGCCTGGCTTTATCTGTGTTTTGTTTTATTTTGTTTTTGAGATACCATTTCTCTGTGTAGCTCTAGCTGTCCTGGAACTAGCACTGTAATCCAGCTGGACTCAAACTCACAGAGATCTTCCTGCCTCTGCTTCCAGAGTGCTGGGACTAAAGATGTATACCATCTCTGCCTGGCTAGTGTATGTATCAATACAACAAACTGACTAATTATCTCACTTCACATGGAGACATAGAAAGTGTATAAAAATATTCCTTTCTGTACTTAGTAGATACGTCTAAGTCAGAGGAAAAGTTTTGAATGAGGTCATAGGACTTAATAAGATTGAATGTGTGAAAGTATTTCACAACTGGATCATAGTTCCTCTTTCTTTCAGGGAGGAGAAGTAGGTGGTAATCTATGGAAAATGCCATGTATATGATCTAATTCATCACTAAGGAAAGTGGACAGTGAACTGGAAATGTCTACAGAACACAAGGATTAATTACCTCAGTATTGGCATTGGAGAATGAAGATTTTTTTTTTGAACTAGAGAAATGTAATCAGAAACAAAATGCCCTGAGCCTAGAGAGATGGGTCAGTGCTCTTCTATCCAGGTTTAGTTCCCAGTACTCACATTGGCTCCATGTGTGTGTGTGTGTGTGTGAGAGAGAGAGAGAGAGAGAGAGATCAAACATTTTATTTATAATTTTAAAAAGTGTCCTCCAAGCTGTGCATGGTATGAAACATCTGTAATCCTGGGAACCATAGGCAGGAAGATCAGAATTCCAAAGCCAGACTCAACTAAATATTGACTTCCATTTCAGCCTGCATTACATGACCTTGTCACAAACAAGTAAACACGTGTCCAAATATCTCTCAAAGAAGAAAAAAATTCTGATCACCAGGCAAGGGTTTCGTTATTGAACTAAACCAAACCACAAAAAACACACAGAAAGGCAATCTCCAGAGACCGAAAGATAGTCGAAAACGTATCTTACTTTGACACAGAAAAGAGATTCAATTCATTATATTACATACTAAAGTAAAGCAATAGCCTTCTTTTAAGTAAGAGGACTTTGCATCATATAAAACTTACTTAGTAAACGCTTTACATATCTGTGCTAGCAAATGGGCTTAATTCTGAGGGGAAAATAAATGTCATCACATGGAGGTAACGGGATGAGTATAAGTCGAGGCTAGGTAGATTACAAAAGTCAGGTCTATCTCTATGATATAGAACATTTTGCTCCTTGATGCTATTGTTTTTATTCTTTAAAAATAATGTATCCCTGTTTTGATTGATTGATTCACTTACATCCCTATCCTAGTGCCCTCGTTCATCTCCTACTAGTCCCACCCTCCTTTTATCTTGCCCCTATCCCTTTCCCTTAGTCTTCAGGGAGGGGGAGACCTCCTCCCTTACCAACTGACCTCAGCCAATCAAGTCTCATCAGTACTGGCTGCTTCCTCTTTCTCTGTGGCCTGGCAAGGCCCCTCCACCAGGGGGATTTGATGGATGAGCAGGCAACAGAGTTCATGTCAGAAACAGCCCCTGGATTCCTATTTTATTTTCTTTTTTTGTTTGTTTTTATTTTTATTTTTTATATTAATTACAATTTATCCACTTTTTATCCTTGCTGTAGCCCCCTCCTTCTTCCTCTCCCAATCCCACCCTCCCTCCCTCATCTCCTCCCATGCCTCTCCCCTAGTCCACTGATAAGGCAGGTCTGTCTCTTCTTCCCCCTGACCCTAGCCTATCAGGTCTCACCAGGACTGGCTGCATTGTCTTCCTCTATGATCTGGTAAGGCTGCTCCCCCGTGAGGGGAAGGTGATCAAAGATCAAGCCACCTATGTGTTTTCTAATGAGAAACAGAAAGGATGTTGATTGGGGTGGGAGGTTAAGTGGGAAGATCTCAGAAGAACTGAGGGCAGAGAAGCTGTAATTAGAATATATTATATAGAAAAATCTATTTTCAGTGAAAACAAAACACAAACAAAAACAAACAAACCCCCCCCCCCACAGTTTACTAAGGTCACAAGGAAACAGAATTTTCCATTTATTTATTTGTTTGTTTGTTTGTTACAATTTATTCACTTTGTATCCAGCTGTAGCTCCTCCCTCCTCTCCTCCCAACCCCACCTTCTTCCCTCTTCTGCCAGCTCCTCTACTAGTCCACTGATAGAGGCGGTCCTCCACCCTCTGACTCTGGCTTATCAGGTCTCATCAGGACTGGCTGCATTGTCTTCCTCTGTGGCCTGGTAAGGCTGCTCCCCTTCCTCAGTAGGAGGAGATCAAAGAGCCAGCCAGTGGGAAACAGAATTTTTCAAGTACAACTTTTAAAAATAAAGCACCCTAAAACCAAAAGGAAATGTCTCATTTTGACTCTAGGAAGAAATTTTATTTTCACCTAAGATTTGTAGTCACCCTTCTAGTGGAACTTCTGCTGACCCATATTTTGTGGGGACAAAAGATGTGACTAGTCACTCCTTACTGGATGTGGATTAAGGGTGGCCCTTTCCTAATGCCTCAGCATGTGGGATCCCACTGTTAGCAGAGAGAGGGTAGACCTTGGGGAAACGAGGTGTGAAGGACTTCCTCTCCATGTCCAGCGGCTGTGGAAGTGTTCTGGAAGACATGCCAATCAGCACTGATTTCTGCTCACTTCACATAGTATTCGAGACATGGCTTACCAAGAAATCTGCAGAGTCATGAGCATCTTAGGACAGAGAATTGATTTCTTAAACCTCCCAGGCCATCAAGAAGACTACTGTTAACAGCTGAACTGTCCAGACATATAGAAACTGGCCTGGCACCTTGTTTATCCACCTTTCGTGGTTTTGGATTGGTCAGGGACAGATATCCATGGAGAATATCTATGGGTACTGAGCTCTCTTTTCTGCCCTGGCTCCCAGGTTGAACAAAACCTGAACTGAGGGCAGATTCCCCATAAGGTTGATGGGAAACAGCATATGTACGTGCTGTTTTCCTAGAGGAAACTACTATCACACTGAAGAAAAACTTTTATTCTATAAAACACAATTTTACTCTACTCTCTGCATTCATATATACAGCTGCTCTTTATCAGAAAGACGGGCAGACTGGGAACAATGAGGAAAAATGCCTCTGCAAATTAACTTAGCCACAAGCAGATTTCAAGCGTTAGAGAATTTATTTAAATTTCTTTCTTCCCTATTCTCTTAGTTTTAAAATGAACATGAGGCAAATGTAAATGATTTATCACAAAGTAGTGTGTAATTTATGATCCATAATGAACGCCAGAATTATTAACAGACCATAAAAATTCTACCACGTATTTGGACACAGCTTGTTCTGAATAGCTTAAATAAGAGCTGTTCAGAATGAAAACACTAAGTACCCCTAACATTCCCAAATTCGAATGCAGCATAATTTTAAGTGTTTCTATTTTTTGAAATTTTTACTGTAATTCGTATCCTGCTTAGTTTTCTTATAGATATACTTTGTGCACTTTTCTAAGTATTTACCTTAAATAATTTGTAACTGCTATGACAAGTTGTTATAGAATTTCCAAAAACCAAAGAAAGAAAATAGATCTGTTGGCTCCTCCCCTTGAAACACATTGCATGTCATTGATGCAAACTGACAAATATGACAAACTAAAACATGAATAAACAGTAAAGAAACAAATGGAATGTATAAATCCTGTTTCTCTCATGATGGGCTTCCATCCTCCAACAAAGAGATAAAAATCGTGCTAGAGTTTTTAAAGAACACCATTTCTTCAAGCCTTGCTAATAATTTAAAATTATACATAACATTAAATAAACTATCGCAGGAAATGTCAGGCTGCCCTTAAAGAAGCCTTACCTGAAGAAGTTCATGCATCATTAACCTTACTAGAAAGCTTCCTAGGGCTTCTGTTTACAGAAAGAAATGGAGATTTGGCTTCCTTTCTTTAACAGAATTATCAGTCCCACTAATAACTGGAAATCGCTTCTTGCTGCAGGTGAGTGTGAATGGTTTAGAACAAGAATGATTGCTAGTGCAGCAGTTCACAGACTTTTTTTTTGTACATTAGTACCACTTTGGGGTCTTTAGAAATTTAGAGCCTCAGCTCCACTCCTTCCCTCCTAGCCAATGGGATCATAATCCAACCAAAATTAATTGTGTTATTATCACTAGGGTAGGGAGACAGACATATGCCTATGTTACCTTGCCGTTTTTATTGAAGCTAAAGGTAGGCACATTCAGAAACTAAAAATGGCTTGGCATATGGTTCAGATTTCATCGCTTATATTAGCAGCAAGAGCAGGCACTCTGCATCAGTTTTAACTCTCCACTAAGCCCTTTAAAACTTTATTTGCATGCCTACTAGAACTGCTGTGGAGAAAAATTTATCTCTGAAAATTCTGATGTATATATTTATTATTTTGTGCTATTGCTTTCCCAGGCAGCAGGAGTGTATTTATCCCTCATGAACATCGCAACATCTGGAAGCACACCCAATGGCACATTTACAACCCTTTACCCTCGTGGTATATTATAATATGGGTAAACTCAATCAGAACAGTGAGCAGCCTAACTCTTGGTGTTTTAAGGTGTGATATCAGAATATCCTTCAAAAATATTGCAATGAATACATTTCTAATGACTTCAAGGCATGTTTTTTTTTTTTTAAATAAAAACCTATGGTGACTTACTAGTTATAACAACCTTGTATCTCTTCCCTTCCCCAGTTTTTGTGTGTAATGTGCATGTGTATGCATGCATGGGTTTGCATGAGTGGAGGTGTATGTAGCAGGTAGCCATGAATGTGTGCATGAGAAGGCACAATTTTCTTCTGGTTTAATTTAATTGCTGCCAACCACGTCATCAGATTCAACTCTTTGGCTTCTTTATCATAATGGTCATGTTTAATCCTTTAGAATACAAAAGCTAAATATTTCTTTGTGATTTGTTACCAAATATGAAAGAAAACTTTAGTGTGGCAAACCATAAGAATTATAATAATAATAATAAGAATGACTTGCATTGATGGAAGGTTTACTTTGGGTGAGAACTTTCTTAAAAACAGTGCTGTCCTCTGATGCCTATGTAACTCTTGGAAGCTAGAGAATGTAATACTTCCTAGTACATTTGCAGATAAATAGATGGAAGATCTCAAGCATTGCCATTTCCCAAGTCATAGGCAATGCATGCTCGAGTTCCAGCAGAGACAGCATAAATTCTGTACAGTACTATTAACTAAAACTCTGCCTTATTTGTGTGTATAACACAAATAGCCCCGTTAAATGATTCTTACACATTTATTTGCATATGCCTGCTGGTTATAGTGGATTAGATTTGGAGACATTTGAATCCTAAGAGATACTTTGTCTACAGTAGTCTTCTATGAATTATATATTATGCTAAAAGGTATGGCATACATGTGATATCCCAGTATGCACCAAGAAGTAAAAGTTGCATTTATTAAAAAGTCACTTATTTTTTTTTCCTTAAAAACACATAGATATTACCTGCCTCCACTCTAAGTGAGTGACTGAATGGATGGCCTATGGCATGAAAGATTCGAAGAACTTAGCAGTCCATAAATAACATGAGACTGGAACTGTGTGCATGCTTAGATATTCCAACAATTACAGGTAATCTTTGATTTGGTTTAATCACTTCTTCGATGGAACAAAAAAACCCTGCTCCATTTTAAAGCAGAGAGATGTCGACACCATGTGTGACTACCTTCTTATACATCCAGAGAATAACCTTTTTACCCTACTACTCTGCAAACTGTGAGCAAGGTGAGAACTACCCTAAAACAACAACAGAAGGACCATGTTGTGTATTGGAAATGACAGCAGAGTGTTTAAAACAAAAGGCAAAGCAGCTGATGTGTGGCAGAGAAGTAAGAAATTTTACTTCAAGTACAGCTTCTATCTATAGAAGTTAAATTGTTCCCTGATCATGTGATTGATTCTTTTTCACTTGGAAGAACTTTACAAGACCCACAGGAATGACTATAAGATTGCTTCTCTTACTAAAATCAAAACACCAGGAATTAAGATCCTACCCACTGGCAAAATAAATACTTTAATCGACTATATATCCATATCAGTGCTGAAGCTGTAAGCTGTCATTGATAACAGCGCTATTTAAAACTTTAATTTTAACACTACTCATAGCTATGCATTTCAAATCAGACAACCAAGACACTCTCATTCCTGTGTCATTAAACACAAATTCAATTCTGGAAAATATACTGGTATCATTTTACTGTTCTGAAGTACTTTAGGTTGGGTATAATATTATCAGTTCTGGGTTTCATGCTTTCTCATCTTCCTGGCATGTACTATTTGGTGACTCTTCTATTAAAATGATGCCATCAGAGAATGATGCTATGTATGTTTATAAATCCCTAACAAAATTGTTGTTGCATTTATACAATACTTTTAATAAGATATAAAGAAGATACATTTTTAAGGAAAAAAAATTGAATAAGGTGGAGAAATACACATCAGTTGCAAGATTCAGAAAACTTTTTGATTTATGTCTTTTATTTTTGGATTGTACTATAATTACATCATCTCATGAATCAGTTTCCTTCCTTTATATTTGCCTCTGTATCCCTCCTTGGTCTTTCTCAAATTGATAGCCTCTCTTCTCATTAATTGTTATAAATATATATGTATATATACATGTGTATATACCCCCCTCCACACACACACACACACACACACACACACACACACACATACACACACACTATCTATCTATCTATCTATCTATCTATCTATCTATCTATCTATCTATAGATAGATAGATATATAGATATAGATATATACACAAATATATGTTAAGTCACACACACAAATACAACGTGCTCAAATACAACAAACATCGTGTATGTTTTCAGGCCTGACCATTAGAAAAACATTCATAAGAGTAATTTAGCAAAATATTTTATCAATCTTCTGAGCACAAGCCCTAACAACAGACAACTGGAGTTGCATATAAATGACTCTTTGAAGCCTACACTGAAAAACAGCAAGTGAACGTGCTCCAGAGGTTCTGCACTGGAGAAGCATTTGCTGAAGGAATGCCACTCACATCATCATGTGCTTGATTAAATGTCCATTTTATTGTCCTTCCAAAAGCATCTGTCAGATGCTGTGGAGTATGAGCATCATTGTGTGTTGACAGTTGTTACTGATACCAGTATAACAGAAGGCAAAGCACTACTTTTTGTGTGTGTAAAAAGACTACTGGGACAAAGACAAGGAATTCTCACCAAGAAATCTGTTTAGGTTCACACCGACCAGCATCTGATTTGAATTTTTTGAATATGCTTTTCTGTTGTTGAAGGTGTGAAAATGAGCTGTAGTGTGAAATACACAACCTTTAGTTAGAGCTTTCAAAAGCAGAAATGTGAAATATGAGAGCAGAAATGTGTATCCTTCTGCTATGCTCAGTGCTGAGTGATGGAAGGAAGAGTTGGCTATTTAAATGGATTTGGCCCCTTCCTCAATAAGCTGACACTTATTTGAGTCTCCCAGAGTGGGTCATTCCAAATTTCAGATGTTCCTCTCCACATTGCAGAGGCCCACAGAAGTGGAGTGCAAAATAATGTTTATTTTTAGACTAGGACTGGGCACATCTGTTCCAGTCAGAATATCTGCGAGAAAATAAAATGAACTGTATATAAAGGGACAGGCAGGATGTAACTGTTACGCCCAGCAAATTCATATCTGGCTCAGCGCCTGTAACAGTCACTTTACAGATACTAGAAAATGACATTTCAAGTTGAATCAGCCAAAATGTCAGAATTTTAAGTCACCAAGGAGAAGAAATTAAAGAAATAAATACAACTGCAGAAATGTGAATATTCCATTGGTGAGAGGCAGAAACTGCTTTAGATACTTTTCTTGATGGATCCCTTTCCAACCTCAATAAATAAACTGACATCTGGTGGCCTGTATTTCAGAGAGATCAGCAATGACACAAATTCACAAACCCAGTCTAAATTGCCTGGTGTGTATGGGTATCAACTATCACTTTAAAGAGGTAAGAAAGACTTGCAAGTGAATGTAACAATATGTGTCTTCATAATAGATTCAAAGAAAAAAATTATATTTTTCCTACTAATTTATTTTTAAGTACCTGTTTCTCTGGCATTTGGAGTCATTAGGGTATTTCATTTCATCAGCCACTTCAAACAGCTTTAATCTATCCCTGGACTTGTTTAGGGTTGTGGATGCCAGATGATGACAACAGCTGCTATTGATATTTAAAGCTTTGAAAACACAGAACTTCCTTTTCATTAAAGTAGATGCTGAGTATCATCTCCTTCATATATGTTTCAGTGGTTCTCAGTGACACTGAGTCTGTGGTTAAGGGCACTGACTGCTTTTACAGAGGACCTGTGTTCTATTCACTGCACCCATAGTATTTAACAACTGTTCGGCTGCCTGAAATTCCATTTCCAAGGGATCAGATGTCTTCTTATGGTCTCCAGAGACACTGTCTATGCACTTGAGGTGCATACAGATACATGCAGAGAAAAACTCACACAAAAGAAATAGAAATAAATAAGTCTTAGAAGAGAAACAATTCTCAATAAGCAAAATAACTTTCATTCAGTAATTGTGACTATTTCAACTAAAATTTGAGGGCAGAGAAAACTTTCTAAGTGACTAAACGTACACCAGTGAGTTGACTCCTCATAGATCATATAAATTCCTTTCTTACAAATTGTAGGCAGCTAAATTGGCAAATTTGGGACAAATTAACCAGTAGTTTAAAAGTTTTTTTTTGTTGTTGTTGTTTTTTGTTTTTTTTTTTTTTTTAAACAGATTTTGGAAACAAGCAACTTACAGCCTGACAACAAAGAACACAGATATAGAAAATCAGTAACCAAAGTAACTGAAAAATAAAGGCTTGGTTGTACATGACTTTATTCTCAGCACTCAGGAAACAAACACACTTGGATCTCTGTTAGTTTGAGGCCATCCTGGCCTGCAAAGTGAGTTGCAGGCAAGTCAAAGCTACACAGTGAGACCCTGTCTTTAAAATAAAATAAAATAAAATAAAATAAAATAAAATAAAATAAAATAGAATAGGTAGTTTCTTGTGACATCATTGTTTTCTATAAATAACTTGCCAGTCATTTAGGTAACTGATACAGGGAAAATATTAAAATGTTCAAAGTAGAGGTCTATAATTGATGTAGTTACTTACACACTAAAAAGGCATTTTCTTCTGAACTGTTATGTTTTAATCACTTATCAATGATAGTGATTTCCCCTCAGTAGACCTTATCCATGTTCAAAACAATCCAACAATTGAGTGAGAAGTCATACTGAGTCCTCACTACCCATGTATGGTGACTAATCTTAGTTGTCAGCCTGACTGTATCTGGAATTAACTGTCATTAGACAGCCATTATTGGACTACCTGGACCATGGCCTTTGAATCAGTCTGAAAATTTCTCTTATTTCTGGTCTATTCCTTTAGAGAAACCTGTGCAAAGCAGAACTTGAGCTTCTTGGTTGATTAGCAAGTATACTCCCAAGGTGAAAAATGACCCCTTGGCACTGACTGCAATATGACCTCTTGAATATTTTCTCTTTTGATTACATTTCTCTTACTACTGTACAACCTGCTACAAACATGTCACACACAAAATGATGTCAGCGCATAGACCTAGATCACATAGTTGTAGAATTTGTGTCTTTGAATGTAACTGAAATGAACTGCTACGTTCATGTCAGGAATTTGTTCTACCTCTTTGACACAGTCCTAGCTCTCAACTGGGAGTTTCAGAAAGATTACTTAGATAAAAATACACAGAATATATTGCCTGGAAATATTTCTCCAGAAAAATATTAGATTGGTGGAGTCAGGAGCTTAGCATATCCTTTCTAAATATTTTAAACAAAATTGGTAAACTGAATAAAATTGTTCAAAATTGTACTATAAAGATTTTTGAAATTGATCAAAGGTCCATAAAAATTAAAAGACATTTTTTAAAGGGATATTGAGTCTGAGGTATCGATAACCCAACAATAACAATAATAAAACAATAAAAGAAAATTACTGTGCTTTGGCCTAAAGCTATTCCACAAATTATAACTCTTCTCCTTCGGAGTCATAGTTATATTAGTTGGCAAGACAACACAACATTATTAACATGCAAATACTTGTCACATTAATGGAAATATGACATCACAAATTCCAGTTCGATTTTTAACAGAAATTGATATGTTAATTTTTAAATTAAGAAAAATGCAAAGGTCCAGATTAGTTTATTTAAAACCTTCTACATTTCCACGTTAACCAAGACATTCTGATACTGTCAAGAATCTTGACTAGTAAAGAAAGTCCATGAATTGCATACTGCTTCTGTGTTGAGTTACTCTTAGTCAAGGATGAAAAGATATTTCCAACCAGAATGAATATTTTCAACAAATTGTGTTGTAAGAACTGGATATTCACTTGCACAAGAATAAAGTTATATTTCCTCTTATGCCTTATGCAGGACTGATCTTAGGATCAAGTAGACAGCATGGTTGGTGAAATACTTGTTGTATAGGCAGGCCAGTGCTCTGCATGATGGTGCACACTTGTCACCCTGGAGCTGGGGAGACATGGATTTCGGGGTTGGCTGGCCAGCTAGCCTGGCCTGTTCAGTGGGTAGTAGGCCAAGTAAGAGACCTTGTCTCAAAAAACAAGGTGGTTGGTGACCGAACATAACACCTGACTTAGGCTAAACCACACATACACACACACACAAACAAACACAAGATCATATATAAAAAATAGAGAGAGAGACCAAGGCTATTAAATTAATTAATTTTTACAACATAGTATTTTTATTGATTATTTGGGAATTTCATATTATGCATCTCAAACACACATATTCCCAAACTGTAAACTGTCTAAACTTCTAAGTGGATTTACAAAAAATGGTTATCATGCAGTGAGAAAAATGGTTATCATGTACTCTCTCGCACAAACTAGACAGTGAAATGGCTGATATTTTATAGTTGGTAATTTGTACCACCTAAAGACGTTTAAGAAGACCTGTCCTGATTTTTGAAATAATTGTTTTTCTTTCTCACACTTGATGATGAATATAAATCCAAAGAGCATTTTGGGTGGTATACCAAGAACATTGTTTTTCCTTTTTGCTCTCCACCTGACAATTCCTACCACAACCTTCTGGATGTCTCTTCTTTTCAAAATGGCTATCATGGGTAGTGCTCTATCAGTCTCTATCTGACTGTCTATCTATCAATTTATCTTTTGGAAAAGAGTTTTTTTTTTTTTAAACTTTCAGATGAGACCTAGAGCACAAAGCACAAGAATAGCTTTTCCCTAAGCCAAGTCCAAATAAAATACAAAAGGAGACGTTTTATTTTTTCTCTCATGAACACAGGAAATTTCCTCCTTTGGGACTCAAGGTACACTGCAGAAGATGAAGCAGAAAAAATATAAGAACCACAGGTTTTCGAAGGCACCAAGAAAACAAAGGTATTTAAATCAACTTCATCAAAGCTCCTGTGAACTCGCAGAGAAGGTGGCAGCGTGCATAGGGCCTACATGGGTCTGTATCAGGTTCTTTGTGCACGTATTATGGCTTCCAGTTTAGTGTTTTTATGGGATTCCCGAGTATGTCAATGGTGGCTCCCTGTTTCTTGTGCCTTGTCGGTCAAGTTCTCTGAGGAACTTGCAGTGGATGTTGTAGCATAGCAGGCATTTTGGTTATTTTAATAAAAGTGAGAAGCATAATGACTCTAGCTCTCAACCTCATATTATACAACTGTGATAAAAATTTCTCGCTCTTATTTCAGCTTTCTTTTGTTTTTATATCTACCTTTTGCCAACTGAAGTCTTACTTTGTGTGTATGTGTGTGTGTGTGTGTGTGTGCGTGTGTGTGTGTGTGTGTGTGTGCATGTGTGTGTGTGTGTGTGTACATCCAAATGTTCTAGCCTGTGATATTTGTCTTCATTTTGTTTGAAGTTCAAAGCAGCGATAGCTTCTGGGTTTGGATTGTGAGCAAATGAATTGGGTTTGCTTCTAGCAAAACAGTTCTGGAACAGGGCTCTGCGCAGTAAGACTGTCCTCTCCGCCTTGTCTGTTCTTTCTGTTGTCTGTTTCATTATGTATGAGGACGTGTCCCACCTTTGTTAACCAGACTGCTTACTCTTGCTAAATATCACCTTCCTAAAGGGCTTTTGGAATTGAAAACAACCTGAAGCTCTGCTGAGATTTGTGACTGTCATCCTTCTGGCGGGAATTGCTCAAAGCTTGTGTAACAGTAGCAAGGATGCATCCGTAATAGCTGTCAGCAGAATGGTCATTAAGCGCAGGCTGCAGTCAAGATTCCTGTGCCAGATGGCACCTCAGGAACACTAGACAGAGCATTTGAAGCTGCCAAGATTTGTGCTGTGCCCTTTTAACTTAGTGCTGGTGGAAAGATAAAGCAGGCTATCTCGAAACTCAACTCCTAGGGCTAGATTTCCAGCCCTGGGTCTTTGTTCACATACAAAAACAAGTCAGTCTTTTCACTTAGGAATAAATATTGCTTCTAATACTATATTATATGAAGCACTAATTACTTTCTTAAAGCATATTTAATGTGCTCCTATAATGAAAAGTGGGCCTTTTTCCTATCTTTTGTGTCACTTTTAAAAGATCCTTTAAATAACATTTCTGAGTGAAACATTTTCGTTTCAAAATTTAGCTTTCTCCTTTTGTATCTGGAAGTTGTGAATGGCATGCATCTACAAGCTAATCTTCCATCAGTACACTGTGACTTATTTCAGGAGCCTTTATTTTACATGTAATTGTCATGCTTTAGAATTCCTATATTACATATTTAAATTAGGGTCTTTTCTAAAATATTATTCTTGAATTAGAATTAAAAATTTCTTAATGTATGCAACTGGCTGAGTTTTATTTATTAACTTCTTGAAATATATTATGAAAACAGCCAGGGGAAACATCTTTTGTAAAATATTAATTTTAGCTCTACCTACTTATGAATTCCTCCCAATATGTTTTACAATTTTTTTTCTTAAGACAAGAGCCTGTTGGGAAAATGATAGCTATGCATGCTAATACTGTGATTTTAAACATAAATTTTGGAAAATTTCTCATTAATACTTGTTTTATAACACACATTCTAACTGTAGTAGCTTGGAAAATGAATTTTAAGTGTAATTACAACAATTTAACTATTGAAATATTAGAAGATGTCTGAGTTTATAGCAGTAGAAGTATCATAAACTTCATCTTGGAGAGTAATATGGGTTTATGAGGGACTGCTTATAGATGAGTAGATGACTATGCATCCAGACTTCCATAACATCATTCATCGTCTACCTCCAAACTCTTATTTTAAATGTCTCAGAGATTATAGCAAATTGATTCAGACCTAACTTTAGAATGAGACCTATGAGTTAAAGCAATAATGGCACCACTAGGTTCACACAGACCAGTTGCAAAGAAAACAAAACTCTGAGAAAAGTACATCTTAATGTGAACTAACCTTGCCCTTATGGAATTATGCTGGTCTCAGCAAACACTGTGCACCCATAGGAAGAATGAATTGCCCTGCTACAGTCCAGCATGCAGAATGAATGAACAGTGGTTTGTTGTAAAATGGAGTTACTCTGACTAGGATCTGGAGATGAGGCTCACTAGAGATGGATTATATGAAAGAGAACTTGAGTAAGTATTTCCTGACTACGTGTCAAATGCTTGGTAGCCATGTCTTTGTGATGCACAAAAAATTCCAAGAGAAAGAGCACTTATTTAAAAACTTAACAAAGTAACTTCTTTTATTTTTCTTTGCATTTCTTTTTGAAATGAACACAAAGTCTCCTTCTCTAGATTGTGGATGGTTGGTACATGGATGGACATGGGTGAAAATGATGAAGGGCTGGTATTTCTCAGTCATGATATTTCCTCTCCTCTTGTGGCTGCTTCAGGAAGGAAATGCTGAATCTCATTAACATCAGCATAGTGATATACAGGTGGAAATACTCAAAAGGATTATATTTTACTGTGACATCAAAGATAGAGATGTGTAAATAGACTGGAAAATAGCATCAGTTATGAAGGTGAGGAGAAAAATGTTTTCTAGGAGGTCAAATTGGAAAGATCTAAAATGGCAGTTAACATATCTGTAGATGGCATTGGATGTATGGTAGGAGCTAGATGGAATGCAGATTAGTATTCACGAGGCAATAAATGATGATAGCCCCAACAGCCATGATGTTACTAATTGTAGAGTGTACCTGATCACTTTACAAAACTGCAAGCAAATTTATGTAAATTTAAGCATTTTGGAAGCATGGGGAGTGTCTGACAGTGAATTATGATGTATGGTATTGACAGACTTACTTTCTTGAGTCAACTAAAGACAGGACCTTGAACCCCACCTGTAACTTTTAATTTCTAAAATTACTTTTCTTGGGGTTATGACCCAATGAGTCTTTCCTTTGGTTCCAAAGGATGAAGGTTTGTGCTCTGGATTGGAGTTGTTGCTCATTATTCTTTCTAGGAATTTCACTATGAAAATAAGTACAGTGCTATTTAATGCATATTCAGGAGGTCTTCCATCTATGTACCAGTAGAAAGTAGGAAAATAAACAGCTATTATCATTTTTCTTTCAAATTTACCATTCCTAAAAGATGCCTACTGGTTCAGCTTTATTTTAGAGTCAGAATTAAATGCTAAGATGAACCATGAACATGGGCAATGTAGTAATAAAATAGATTTTCTAAAAATTAAGTTTCCCCTTTCAAGATTTCTTACTAACTGTCCTAAGGTAATATATTAGTTATTTAATTAATTATTGAATATTTTAATCAAAATCAAGTTTTAGACAATATGTTTTGAGGAGAGAGAGAGAATTTGGTTCAACTTTCAACTCTGCCTTTTATATCATGCTAAAATGTAGAAGTTCTGGAGAGTCAAAAATCATTGTTTTTAAGAAGTACATTTTCTAATTCAAGGATCATTGATTATTCCTGGAATTGGTTATTCACAGTGGACACGGATTTAAACTCGGAGCACTTTCTGGTTGAACCCTTGATTCCTGTCCTTACAGTTCCGGCAAGTGGATGTGAGCACGAGGAGTATTCATCTTGGGGGGCTTATTGCTGCGATGACTCCACAATGTTTGTCATTTAGGACTTCTTTGTTTTTATTCACATATGGTTGAGAACATATTATATCACATAAAAGAAAACAATAATATTTATTTTAATATTTTACTATTATAAATGGATTACACATAACAATGAGTTTTTTAATCTGATTGCCCAACAAATATATAATTTTTTGATAACACTCAACTCCCTCGCTGCCTGTCATCTTTCATTTCTTTCCAACTCGTTTTATTCTCAGTTATTCTTTTTTTCTGTGTTTGAGTTATTTAGTTGTGTTTGTGTGATTGTGTAAGTCTCTTTAGACTTGCTTATAAAAGTGCCAGCGGAAATTCCCATTCAGGAGTGTGTACCTCATCAGTAGGTCCAATGATGAAGAGCAGACTCTATCTTCTGTCAACCTTTAGCTAGCCAGGCTCATCTGCTTACATGACAGGGTGTCAGAAGGCTCATATTTGTGGAGATTTTGTGAAAATCACCTTTTTATAAAACAGATAAAACTACTCCAAAATATCTGGTTATTTTCCTTCTTGAACAAGAAAATTTGTTCATTTGGGAGCCAGTGATTCTCTTTCAGGAAGCACAAAACAAAACAAAACAAAAACCTATGAGTTATATGCTCTACATTTTTATAAGTTTTTTTTTTTGTAATTTAAAGCATTTTGAATATATTATCTCTGAAAGATATCAGTCTTATGGATTTGTTACTAATGAAAAATAAAGCTTGATTACAATCACAGATATATACAAACCAGCAATGAAGAAGCATATTAAATACAATTCTCAGGGCAATGGACTGACCTTTTCATAAACCTCAACAGTCAACATGTGCTGGCTTTAAGTTGTCTTATTTAAACCGAAATCAGGGGAAGTAATCACTTCAGGGTCCTCCTCCTTAGACCCTGTTTGCTTATGTTTGGGCAATCTGAAAGTTATAATTTCTTTGTTTATTTCCTGTATGGATTAAGTATTAATAAGAATAAACTATGCACACCAGACATAGAGGTGCAAAGACAGAAGTAGATCCCTCTGAATTGTAAGACAATCTGTGTTCATGGCAAGTTCTAGACCAGCCAGAGATAAATAAAGAGGCCCTGCTTACCCATGAAAAGAGACTAAAATGTATTTAAGTTATAGGAAAAGGTAAATAAATTAACAAAGAAAAATAGAGGGCATAATTTTGGCTTATATTTCTGTAGCTCTGTACTTCACATGTACGCAACAAAGAATATTGGCAGAAGCAGATGGGACAGAGTCAGAGAAGACCCACTCATCTCCATAAACTTCCTCAACCTCAAGATCATTTATGGGATTTAGATATTTTCTGTAACACTTTTGTTCAAATGTTCTTATGTTTGTGTGCAGCGGGTTTTATGCTTATCATTATATTATTGGAAAACCTGACCTAAGGTTTTCTTCTCGTACAAGTTTTAGCTAAGTTCCAAATAACTGAAACTATAGCTTATTTTTGCATGGAACTGTGCTAAACTAATGCATGCCTTTCTAAAGATCAAGTCTGGAAGATGCATATAAAGTTATTGATCTTAGCAGTCAGTGGTAAGTGCAACTGAACTATAGAACACTAAAAGGACTTGACTTATCTCTCAAGCGAAAATGCCTAGTAAGAGCAGTTGAGACAAACTATTTTAAAACTTTGCTATTAGGCTAATGAGTTGTTTTCATATTTGAATTTTAAAGGAAAGAACTCCTGGAATGTTTGAAAAGAGCTCCTGTGTTTGCTCCAAAAAGGACTGACATCAGAATAGAGTCTCTGGCTCACCTAAAAAATAATACTTTGCAAACTGTTTCATAGGAAACAGACACTCTCTTTGTAAGAATCAGTAGCTTCTTTGCTATATAATATTACTTTAAGTATAGTCTGTGATGACCTGGTCATTCTGGTTTCTAAAGTATTTCAAAACATTAGTAACTAGTACTTTCCTCCTTTCTAAAAGTTCCTTGACTCAGTGAAACATCCTTCATCAAACAAAAATAAATTCAGTTATATGAGTCAATGGCCAATTTTCTATGTAGGTCATATTTTCAGAGTAGATCCTTGACCCAAAGTAAATAAATCAATAAATTGCCCTAGTAGTAATGAACTGTTTAAATACTTAAATCAACTAGATTAAAAAAATACTAGAAAAATACTTTAAAGTATAAGAAAATTACATTGGATTAGGGACCAGAGAATTTAGTTCATAGAATGACAGAACACTGTGATTGCAGAGAGAAATTAGTGCTTAGGACATTAGTAGTACTTCAGTATTACTGCTGATTTGTTATGATTTTCTGTGTCTCCAAAATTACCATAGTCGGTGATATTATAACAAAAAAAAATAGACCCAGAACCTGTTTTGTAATGATTATTATGATGTTAAAATTAATTAATAAAAACAAAATCACTGAAACTGAAGGTAAAATACAGTAATGTTAACTTGCATTTAAAGCTTTCAAAAACTATAAATTAGCATACCTATCAAGGATATCGGACATCGCAGAAGCACAAGTGGACAAAATTAGGGAAGTTTGAAGATCAGACAAACATCACAAACAGATTCCTTTTTTATGTTTCTTACCTCATCAGCACGTTACTGTGATACATTTTGAAATCAGCTGACTTCTGTGAACAAATATTATGATGCTTATTTGTCATCATTTATAACACAATGACAATTAAGATTCCAGGAAGAAATCAACCAATACTGGAAGAGTGGTTCTGGTTCAAAACCAAGGTTTGAACAGACATATCCACCTCCTGGCAATTTAAAATTCCTTTATAAAAGCAAGGTAGCACAATAAAGCCCAAGAGATTTTGAAAACTAAGGAGGATTGAGATTGTGGAAAAGTAAGAGAATTATCCTTCATGGATAAAACAAAAACAAACCTTCGAGGAAAACAAATCCTCAATAAACAACAACAAAAACAAAAAACAAAACAAAGGGCATGGCATGTGACACACAAGGTAAGTTCACAGTTCACAGCTAGACTCTAAAGATTCACTGTAACCACAAGTTAAAGTAACTCTTGGCTGAAGCAATTACTTGGAACTTACAATATGTTTTTAAGCTTTGAAACACAATAGGTTTTGTAACTGGTAAAACTATCTGAAACAGATGCTTGACTAACGCGAGGGGATTTTTTAGAAACCTCCAGAAGGTCAGACTCTTCACACAGTGCTTGAGGGCTTCCAGTCAGAAACTCAGCGTGGTCCTTTGTCAGCAAAACAAATGGCCCTGGCTGAGTTGCAGGATGGGATGGTTTTTGAACCACTCGTGTTTGCTCTTCTCTTACCACATCCTTTCTTTGCTCCTAGATCAAAGCCCTCTGGGAGTGAACTCTGTAGTTCTGCAGAATACATGTCTCAAACAAAATCAACAAGCAAGCTCTGTATTAAAACAACAAGGAGACTGAATCCTGCTCCAGGGGCAGTGGCAGCAGGAGGAGTGAAGGGTCATGGTGGGGGATCTCAGAGAGAATAAAATTTCAGGTAAGGATCTCAAAAGCAGTAGTGAATTAATTTAAGGGGTAATAGTAATGCGACCTGAACAAATATCAGGTGTGTCAGTAAGGATAATCTGCAAGGAAATTAATGAAAGTAATCAACAACTGAAAGCATTTGGACAACTAAGCTATCAACCTCTTTGTTCCCCAGCCTCCAAGGGAAGAGGTCTACCTGGATTCCCAGGGTTAAGTGAAGGGCAGATCTAAGCAGTGTTACCTTATTTATTTGTTTTCCAGAAAATACCTCATCTGAGACAAATCTCATTTGTTTTTCACATGGGTAAACAACCATGTTCTCAGAGTTTGAAAACCATATGCCTAGAGTCTGTTTGAGTCACTTCATAATTTTTCGTTATATATATATAGAATATATTTATGTATATAAAGAATATATGTATGTATGTATATATATATATGTATGTATGTATGTATATATATATACATACATACATATATTCTTTCATACAACAATTCCTGACCACAGTTTCTCCTCTGTCCACTCTTCCCAGTCCCTGCCCACACCAACTTCTCCCGTAGATCCACAATTCCACTGCTCTGATTCTGTGGGCAATGTTTTCTTTCTTTCTTTCTTTCTTTCTTTCTTTCTTTCTTTCTTTCTTTCTTTCTTTCTTTCTTTC
>REGO01000046.1:219763-233346 GCA_010120015.1 Rhombomys opimus | reverse complement strand
CCTTCCTTCTTTCTTTCTTTCTTTCTTTCTTTCTCTCTCTCTCTCTCTCTCTCTCTCTTTCTTTCTTTCTTTCTTTCTTTCTTTCTTTCTTTTTCTTCCCTTCTTCCTTCCTTCCTTCCTTCTTTCTTTTTTTTCTTTCTTTCCTTCTTTCTATTTACAATTTATTCACTCTGTATCCTGGCTGTAGCCCCATACCTCATCTCTTTCCAGTCCTACCCTCCCTCTCTTTTCTGATACTATGTCTTCCCTTAGTCCACTGATAAAAGAGGACTTCCTTCTCTTCTAGCTGACCTTTGCCGGCTGTATTGTCTTCCTCTGTGGCCCGGCAAGGCTGCACCCTCCAGAGGGAGGTGATTAAAGAGACAGCCACTGAGTTTATGCCAGAGACAGATCCTAGGGTACCCACTTGGAGACTGAGTCTATGGGCTACATCTGAGCAGGGGGTCTAGGTTATAACCATGAATAGTCCTTGGCTGGAGTATCAGTCTCAGAAAAGACTTTTGTGCCCAGATTTTTTTTTTTTTTTTGGTTCTGTTGGGCTCCTTGTGGAGCTCCTGTCTCCTCCAGGACTTTGTATCTCCCCCTTCTTTCATAAGATTCCCTGCACTCTGCCCAAAGTTTGGCTATGAGCTTCAGCATCTGCTTTGATACACTGCAGGGTAGAGTCTTTCAGAGGTCCTCTGTGGTAGGCTCCTGTCCTATTTCTTGTTTTCTCCCTCTTCTGATGTCTGTCTTGTTTGCCTTTCTGAATGAGGATTGATCATCTTACCCAGGGTCCTCCTTCTTGCTTAGCTTCTTTAGGTATACAGATTTTAGTATGTTTATCCTATATTATATGGCTAATATCCATTTATAAGTGAGTGTATACCATGCCTGTACTTAAGTTTCTGGATTATCTTACTCAGGATGATCTTTTTTAGTTCCATTAATTTGTCTGCAAATTTCGTGATTTCCTTGTATTTAATAGGTGAGTAGTATTCCTTTGTGTAAATGTACCATGATTTCTGTATCCATTCCTTTGTTGAGGGATATCTGGGTTGTTTCCCGATTCTGGCTATAATGAACAGAGCTGCTGTGAACATGATTGAGCAAATGTCCTTGTTGTATAGTTGAGCATATTTTGGATATATGCCTAAGCGGTATAGCTGGATCTTGAGGTTACACTATTTCTAATTGTCTGAGAAAGCACCAGATTGATTTCCAAAGTGGCTGTACAAGTTTACATCCCCACCAGCAATGGAGGAAAGTTCCCTTCCTCCACATCCTCTCTGGCATGTAGACACTTAAATTTTAAAGAATGTGATTTTATGCAAAATATAACCACATTCTGATAAGCCACATCGCAGAAGTATAGAGTGTTTGTTATGCCCAAATGGAGAGATTTCCAAAGACGACCCAGAGTCTGATTCACCTGTGCAAAAGGAAAAGAGCCTTTGTTTGGTAATCCCAGACTGCACCAACACAGTGGCTCACTACCAAAATCCTCAGCAGCAGTTATGTAGAGTTTTTATTGAGGTATAAGCAAGGAATGAGAATTTCCAGATTGACAGTTACATGATTGGGTAACATTTAGCAAAAGAAGGCTTGTTGTGAAGTTATTGGCTAACTAACACTGAGCAAGCTATCAATAGACCTCAGGAATGTTAGGTTCTTTCCTGTTACCCCCTGATTGGCTTTGTCCAGGGGCGTTTTCTGCCCCAGGGCAGTTTGTAGCTTTTCCAGTAACTGCCTCAGTGTTTTGTTTTTGGGGAAACAGAAACTCAGGCCTACCCTTTCTGGGGAGAATCTGAGGCCTGTCATGGAGTCTGTTAGGCATCCTTAAATCTTGGGCCTTTCATAGAGCATATTAAAACTGTTGATGTAGATTGGATCGAGTAGTCTATACCAATTTCCTACTCCAAGCAATATTCCCCCCGAAGCACTCTCACCATAAAAGTACAGGAATCTATTTTGTCTAATTAGGTCAGGATTACAAATTAGTTGATGATACAGACATTTAGACTCCTAGTGAGCTTAGATTACAGCAGACTTCAGGAGTTTTTGTTCTTATTTCTCATCATACAGGTTTTCTCTCTGCCGTTTCCATATTAAGTGCGAACACTCAGAGATAATTGTAGAATATTTCCAATATTTATCTGTTTTACAGAGATTAGGCGATATATGACTTTGGGCATATTTACTAGTTCTTAAAAATTAAAAAACAACAGCTGTTAAACTCAGTCCATGAACCACAAAAGACTAGGAATAAATAGATTCTTCTGCAAATACATGAGGTTTTTTAATTGTATACGAGTTCGAACACCGGATGCAAACCTCCTGTGGAAACTGGAGAGGAATGCTGCCCCGAGGTCTAGGGGTACAGAATTTTTTAGGGAAAAACAAAACAAAACAAAAAACACAAGTAGTGACTTACATGCTTTGGCATTACATGATTGGGTAAGGGAAACTGACTTTTGAAATGATTAGTCCACTTTAGGTGCCAAGACTTCAAACAGTTTGGGCCTGCTCATATGGGCCGTTTTCCTAGCAACTGTATAATTAATGGGCAGAGAAAGAATGCAGTAAGGCTAGCACCTCCCCTCAGGGAATTACTAGATGTGTCTCCACCTAGCTGGCCTTTAAAACAATACCCACTGATTTTAAGTCTTTGGTCTCTCACAACAACAACAAAAAACCAAGAACTTAACTTGCTCCAATTTTTTTTACATGGAATAACTATAATAAAAATAAATATATCTGCCTTATATTCAGACAAGTTTTTCAATTAGTAACAAATATTTCTTTAAAATCATTTTTGCAGAATTATAGTTTATAGTTTGCTTTCTTTTTTCTTTTTCAGCAAAAAAAAAAAAAAAAGATGCATTTAAAAGCCATGGCTTTTGTTTCCCTTTGTAAAGCAGTGACATATTTAAATAAGTAGATTGTATGTTACATATGTTTAGAGAAAAGTAAAGAGGAGACAATCGTCTTTATGGGTCATCATGTGTACCTTTACTAAATAGTAATATGTTATCTTAAAAATAAATATATCTGCCTTATATTCAGACAAGTTTTTCAATTAGTAACAAATATTTCTTTAAAATCATTTTTTGCAGAATTATAGTTTATAGTTTGCTTTCTTTTTCTTTTTCAGCAAAAAAAAAAAAAAAAAGATGCATTTAAAAGCCATGGCTTTTGTTTCCCTTTGTAAAGCAGTGACATATTTAAATAAGTAGATTGTATGTTACATATGTTTAGAGAAAAGTAAAGAGGAGACAATCGTCTTTATGGGTCATCATGTGTACCTTTACTAAATAGTAATATGTTATCTTAAAATACTACATTTTTAATGAAATCCAAAGGAAAACAATGGATTCAAATACAAAGTGCAGTTTGAAGTAAGTGGAGAAAATTATATTTCCTCAAGATTAGGAAATCTTAATTTGTTTTTTCAATTATGTACTACTTAATGTTATATAAATAATGATAAAAATCTACTATTAACAACTCTTAACCTAATTTTCCAGAGGTGTATGTTTAGAAACAAATTGTAACTACTTTCAATAGTAACTGAAGAGTTTTATGCTTCACAATTCTGTGTGTGTGTGTTATACCCTATAGTAAGCTCACGGGTAACCAATATTTGTAATGCACAATGAAGTCAGAAGTTGATTTCTGTCATTGCCCATTGAATGACATTTATAATATGCTACTACTTATTATATATTCAAATGTGGACCTCTCAACTTTATAATTAGACCTTCAAGTCTTAAGAGCATAAAATATTTGCTATTCATTTCCCATAAATACCCAAGACTTTGCCAATCTAATTATACCTTCACTGAGACGTTGCCTTAGGGTCACTGGAGGACAGCCAACATGCCACATAATTCTGGTCTTGCAACAACCTTGGGAGGCACTTTTGTCCTGTTTGCCAGCTTATAGGCATTTCTACTCTAAAAAACAATGAATATTTTCTGTTTCTCCTAGCACCTTTCTTCTTTTCATGCAAATTATAACCTTCATTGGACTCTGTGCCGTACATACATTTTTATACCACCAAACTACTCACCTTCTAAATTTACCTTACTCTCAAAATATACACCAGCCATAATTAGCTTCAGGTTCATCAAGGTGAACAGATATAATAGATACAGAGACTCAGTATGTGGAATATTTAATAACAGGGATAAAATCAGTTTTGCAGATGAGGCACTAAATGAATCAGTGACAGTTAAGTTAACAAATATGGTTATGTTGGTGCACACCAATTAGCTTGAAAACATACAAGTTCACACAAAATCAAGAGGATTGGAAGAAATCATTTTTAAAACCTGAGCTCGTTTTCTAGAGCATCTGTATCCAATTGTCCTGAGTTTAATAATGTAAAGTGGCAGGTGTCCTGCTCAGAACTGGAGGCCGAATGTCCACACTCACATTGTTGGTAGATTCTGATTCATTCTAGAAATGGTTGAGCAATCTCTCTTCTTCTCTACCAACCTCTAGTAAAACCTCACAAGTCTGAAAACTGATTGCCAATATCATAATTCCCACATTTGTTTCCTCCCCTTTTTCTTCTTTCTTCTTTCCTTCCTTCCTTCTGCTTTTTCTTTCTTTCTTTCTTTCTTTCTTTCTTTCTTTCTTTCTTTCTTTCTTTCTTTCTTTCCCCTCTCACTTTCTTTTTTATCTTTCAAAATGTCACTAGCCATTGGCTTAAGGCCCATTATATTATAAATCAAGGGTGATATTAACTTGAGATCTTTCACTTAATGTCACCTCTAAATTCTCTGATTTTAAATAAAATCACATTCATGGTTACTGAACCCAAAGATCCATATTTATCTGTTAATGGGACACATCTGTACCCACTAGAAAGACTGAGTTCATGCCAGGAATTTTTTATGCTATCTCTTTTTAAAGTTTATCATTATCTAAAAAAGCCTATATTATACTACTGTTTTGCATATGAGAGCAATAAAAAGTAAGGAAATGGAGATGCCATCAAAAGCATAACAAATATGTCGACTTAAAAATGTAGCTCTAGCTAAATTTTTAGCTTTCTTTCTTACATTAAGCAGAGAAACTATGCAGGAAAGCAGAGTAGACCAGCACGATAAGGAAATAAGAGACTAACACATTATTTTTCTCTACCATGAATTGATTACAGTGTTAAAACAGATTGGAGACTTTTACATAGCATTGCATTGCCCTAATCTTTGTTTTCAGAGGCTCTTCCTTGATTGCCAGCCTTTCTGATCAAATATTTTATTGGTATGTTTTATAAGTGTGTCCAAGTTTTCTCTTTTATTCATCTTTTACCCTTTGCTAGTGTAAAAATATATGGCAGTATATGTAAACACATTTGTTTGATAAATATTAAATTTTAAATGTTTTGCCAAATATAAAGTACTTTTAATCTGTGTGTTTTATATACTAAGTTTAAAATATTATGCTCCCAAAAAGTCTAATTACAGAGGTGCTTGACATAAAGCTACAAAGACATGGTTAAACGTATTACATTAAAATTCGTATGATAAATTTTGTGATTATAAAAGACTTTCCAGGTAATTATTTTTTTTTTCTCTAGAGAATCCTTAGTTTATAAGATTAATGGAAAAGCAGACTGAAGAAACTAATCAATGTGGTCTCTGAAGCTTTTTAAAACTTGTTAGAGTGTATTTACAAAAATATGAGTTTAGCTGTATATATAATCCTATGCTCGAATGTTTCACTAGTAAGGTCCACACCCTTAGTTTTGAGAAAAAAAAAATATTAGTGTAAGGAGATCACCATATAATTGGTCTTGTGATAACATTTTGAATATATAAGCCTATACCATTGTCTGAGGAATATATTTTCTTTGCAAAACACAATATTTGTAATAAAATATAAAATCATCTGTGTATTTTCAAAATATTTTTAGTATCTTGGAAGAGGTTAATTTATGAAACTTCAACAGTCCTGCCTGATTAACAGATCGCAAAAATTTGAGTATAAGGATAATATATTATTCTATCTTTTAGAATCATGAATGTATTTAGATATATTGAATATTAAAATTTATGTCTTTTATATCTGCATAGAATCAGAGTTCAGAATGGAATTCAGCAAAGCCAGGCATATGTTGTTTTATTTTGCAGCAAAATGATCCTAAGCTTGGAATTTGCTTCCCATTATTCAAGTGTAGCTGGTAGCCATGGTTTTATTTTAAAGTGTTTGTCCTATTCAAGAGAAATAAAAGGAAATCAGAGAAAAGCACTGGTCTGACAAATTTTAATACCTCATACAAATATGGACATTTAAAAAATATTACAGAGGGATAGCTCATTGAGCATGCAGACTGCACAAATGTGTCTGTGCTGAGCAGACATACTTCCCCCACCCCAATTCTATCATGGATGGCAGTTCTAAGTTATTGTGGTCACTTTATCTCTGAGTATGAGCTTTTCTTCCTCTTCACTGCCATCTGGGTTTCCGCTATTTCTCCTTTTGTTTATGCTGCTAAACCTGGGTAGAAAATATTAATAGTTCAGGCAGTTCCATTCCTTTCCACTGACGCATATTAAAAGGGCCAAGGCATGGATCTTTAAAAAAAAATTATAGTTCATTATTTTTTATTCTTGACAATTTAAAACATGTATATGAAGTTTTATCATTTTCTTCCTCCATTATAACCTTCTCTTTCCCTCCCTCACCTGCAGAAAAATGCCTTCAGCCAAACAACTCCTGTCCTACTTCCACGTTTGTTTGATTTAATTTTTTTTATTTATTCTTCTCTCATATATCACATTGTGACTGCAGTCCATCTCCAGTACCAACTCCCCCGTCCCCTGCCTCACCTCTCATCTACGTGGATCTGCTCCTCCTCCACTTCCCTTCAGAAAAGTGGAGACTTCCTAGGGATGACAACCATATATGGGATGTCAAGGTGCAATAAGACTAAACACCTGTCCTCACATTAAGGCTGTTGAAGACTGTTTACACCCAGTAGGAGTAAAAGGGTCCCAAAGTAGGCAAACGAGTCAGCGGCAGCCTCTTCCCCACTTTTAGAAGTCCCACAGAAGACCAAGCTACACAACCATAGCAAATATGCAGAGCACTGATGTCAAACCCATGCAGGCTTTCTGGATGTCGGTTCAGTATCCACGGGCCACGATGAGACCAAGTTATTTGATTCAGTAGGTTTGCTTGCGGTGTTCTTTATCTGTTACTTAGCCCTTCTCCTCTTCCATACAGACAGAGAAATAGATAGAGATAGATAGAGATAAATAGATACAGATATATAAATTTGCCTTTGATTTTTCTTTTTTATTTATTTATTTATTTATTTTTTAATTTTTATTTTTATCAGTTACATTTTATTAATTCTGTATCCCAGCCGTGCCCCGAACCCTCATTCCCTCCCAGTCCCTCCCTCCCTCACTCATCACCACTGTGCCCCTTTCCAAGTCCACTGATGTGGGGGACCTCCCCCCATTCATCTGATCCTGTTTTATCAGGTATCTTCATTGAGTTCCTGTTAGAAATAGTCCTTGTTCCCCTCACTTTGGGAAACCAATTGGTTACTGAGCTAGGGTTTATCTGTGTAGCCTTGGTTGTCCTGGACTCGCTTTGCAGATCAGGGAGGCTTCAAACCCACAGCGATCTGCCTGCCTCTACCTCTCTGAGTGCTGAGATTAAAGGCGTGTGCTACCATTCCCAGCACCCCCTTCCATCTCTTAATATTCTTACTTCATTCTGTATGTTTAGCACTTTGATTATTATGTGGTGAGGCGGCTTGGTTTTCTTGTCCAATCTACTTGGTGTCAAACAGTCTCATTCATTTCCTTCCCCTGTTTACTTTGTCCTGGCTTTCTGTAAGGGATTCATTCAGTTCCTCCCATCGTTTGTACTTTCCGGGATGTGTTTTAAAAGAGATTATTCATTTCCTCCTTAGGTACCTCTATTATCTTCATAAAGCTGGTTTTAAGGTCATTTTCTCGTGTGTTGGAATAGCCGCTGCTTGCGGTAGTAGGATAGCTGGGCTCTAGTGGTACCAAGTTGTCCCGGCTATTGTGGATTGCTTTTTTGCTGGCCTCTGGGCATCTGGATTTGGGGTAGTTACAGGTTTTGGTGTTAAACTTTGTGTTTATTTTTGTAGGATGGAAGCCCCCCCCCCTTTTTTTTCTTTTCTGGTCCTGTGGCCTGAGTGGCCTATGGTTCTGGTAACCGCCCGGAGAGTCCTAGGGTTCGGTAAGGTGTTTTGGCTAGAGTTTTAGTGGCCTGTGTTACCCCTTGGGTTTTGGGTACCAGCACCGCCTCTGGGTTTCCGGGAATTGCCATGACCTCTGGTAGCGCTTGCAGCTTCTGCCAGAATTGTGTGTCAGGATATGGAGACTAGGGGACGGGGTGCTTGGGAAGCTTGACAGTCTGTGAGGGAGAACTGGATGTCTGAGGCAGAGTCTTACCTAAAGTTTTGGATACTGATTTGGCCTCCTGTCAAGCAGGGCAAGGAATATATCTTTCAAATGAAGAAAGCATTCTTTCATCGGGTATTGCTGCAAAAGCTTTTCCTTTAAAAGAGGAATGGAATGATTAAGAATTAAAGAGGTTTACATCAAAAGACAAGTAATATATGTTTGCATTTGAAAAGTAATGTACAAGTTAGGAGTTTATTTTCTTCATCAAGTTTATTATCAAATAGAACATAATTATTATATAATAAGTGAATTTGACTCTTGTATATTGTAAAAACATTTAAGACTTAGACAACATAAAAACACTTAGAACCTGTGCATTGATTTTAGATAGCAGATATTAAAAAATAAAATCAATAGATTAGAAAAATTATTTATATTTAATAAATGTGAAAACTAGTTCACAAATGTCTTTTTAGAAATTTAGGTCTCTAAGTTAATGTGAAAAGTATAATTTATTGATTATCACTACAGATCTTTTTGTCCTAAATTAACTTTTACTGCAACAAGCTACTCCTCTTCCTTTGTATTTGGATAAGTTATTCTTTGAGACTTTCTTCCAGGAAGTAATTCCTGTTAATGTGATGAACTCAAATTCCATCCGCCACTGAAACTGAATAGGTCATCTTAGACACAGTCCAACAAAGCAGTATTAAACTGAAAAAAGGTTAGAAACATGAAACTACTCAAAAACTTAAAAGGGCCAAAAGGCCAATCATAAATGACATTAACAAACTGAATAAGACAGTGAGGAGAACAGCCAAACACTGAAGAAATGTTATAAAACAATGATTGTAAATTCACCACCTGGACTTACACAGGTAGGGCAACAAATCATTTTATAAACAAACTGTTATTATTATGTTTTGTTGTTTGTTATCCATAAAGGAAACCTGGTAGCCAAACCAATAAACAAAAATTAATAACTGAAAAATTAGACCATTTAAAAAGACCTGGGCAGATGTTGTCTTTGGCTATCAGAAGGTAAGAGTCCATCACTGAATACAAATTAGATAAACACAGTGCCAGAGAAAGCTCCTCCCCTTGCAGTTTGTAGAGGCTAATTTTCTTCCAAGGTTGGTAAAAAGGTTTATCATTTATTCTAGCATTAAGGAGAAGAGACATGGATAAATTTTGTTTTCAGAAAGTGATTCAAAGCAGCAAGTTCAAACACACAAGACATGCCTCAGTTCTAAACAGACAGACACAGACAGAGAAGGTGAAATACAAAAGCAGAGGAACCGTTCAGTTCTGAATTTTACACGGTTCTTCAGAGCTTCTCCTTCACAGGCAGCTAGATAAAGCTGTAATAAATTAGAGCCACTCTTCCCAATATTCAATTTGTCTCCTAAATTGCATTTCACCTTGAACAAAGCTTGAGTGTATTTTCCAATATTGTAATAATGACAAAAAGCCACATCAATTCTAAGGATTCCTGTAGCTCACCTCTCAAAAAAATAAAGTGTTAGACTAAGGTCTATTCATTTGCTTTAACAGTTTCTGAAAAACTAAACCAAGCAATTGTGTCCACAGTTTGACCTACAATATGGAGCTGGTTGGGAAATTCAGACACTATTAAAGGAATCTGCTTCTTGCTGTTGGCCTACAGTCTTCAGCTAGTTAATTACCTACATGAAATGTTTTCTTAAAATATGAAAAGTAAGGAAACTAAAACTAAGTATATTGTACTTTATAAAATTAAATTTACAGCTAATTTTTAAACATAGTATTCAAAGTGCATTTTTAATTTCATATGGACATTCAGGTAGTAAGTTTTAAAACCTGTTTCTCAATTTTTCACTAACTTATCTGAATGGCTTGACATGTAGTGATCTTTTAATTATTTTGATCTTTGATCAGAGAGCATAAAATATCTGGCAAGGTATAAGGCAATCTAAAATTTCAATATAACAGCTGGTACATTATTTCAAATGGTTAGTTTAGTAAAGAAGACAACAAATTTGAACAAATGATAACAGAACAGACAGAATATACTGAAGATATGAGTGGAGGCGTATGTGGAATGCAGATCTTTGAACCACTGAGTACTGTCCTAAATAAGCAACTTACTACTTATCATAAATTACAAAGAATGGAGAGCATCCTCCACATCCCAATACTATGTATTCTCTCTATCCCTGTGCATTCATTGTATTAGATTCCCCGTAAGTGCTATCTGAGCTGCTTTATTTTATTTGCTAGAACACTTCCCAATTCAAACCATATAGTCACAGATGATGTATTTACTATTAAAGATCAAATATTCATGCATAGGTAGCTTCAGTTATGCATGTGCTGATTTAGATCATTCTTTTCTGGGGACCAAAGTCTTGATTTTATCAAGGGAATTCAAGCACAATGAATGTTTCTTTTTCTTGATCTAACTTAAACAAGACACAAATGAAGGTATCTTGAAACTTAGATGATGATTTTTAAAAATTACCTTTTTAGATATTTGAATCTTTAAAATCAAGGAAATTATGATTCCTGCTGGTACAGTGGTGAGAATAACATTTATGAAAGAGAAATAGTTAGAAAAGCTGAAATAGTAACAAATCTAATAACCCTCAATCAAATCAAGGGCATACTGATCTATGATGTGAAAGGATACAGTCAAAGATGGTCCTTGATGGTACAGATCGGGGCATCATGCTGGCTTTAATTCTAAAAGAAGTCAATTTTCATTTAATATTTATTGCATCCTGCAATTTATTTGTGCCAACTCCACAGCAGGCATTAAACATGTACTAAATACCATAAAAGAATAAACATAACAATGGCATATATACTTAACGCTGTTTGGGAAAAATTCAAATGGATTCCTAACCAGTGTCAACTAACTTAAGATGTATACAAACATTTGATATTCAATTTCTTTGTCTTTCTTTTCTTTTCTATTCTTAATGTATGTTTTGTAAATATAATAACTGTGTTTTCAATAATGTTGTTTGTTTATTTTTTTAGTGAACATTTAAGGTTTTGTACCCCTAGTACTGATAAAACTCAAGAGATTAACAATTATCAAATGCGAACATTTCACAATCCAGAACTTGGTAATTTCAGAAGCACTTTAAAATGTTTAGTCATCAAAATAACAGATGTTGTTAATGTGTTAGTTCATAGGCCCGACAGCTTCGTTTTTTTTTCAGCTGTGTGAACTCCATGGCAGCAAAGTCAGTTCAACCTCCCAGTCACATTCTGTTCCTCAAATTCACCCTTAAGTTCTTCAAATCTATTTCTCACATGTTTAAAAAGAAAAGGCATTTTTACATTCCAACTGGGTCCTGGTTCCTCTGCCCAGTAACAGTTGATTGAAAGCATTTTTAGTCCTTATCTACATTTATTCCTGTATTATTACACACAAACAATCGTGACGTAGAATCTGATATAGATCAGAAAAATTACATGTCTCAATGAAACAAAAAAGATAAATATGAATGAACTGACACAGGTTGAAATCAAATGGAAACTGTGATTTTTAGCAGAGCTGTAGAAAGATTGCTAGTATGTGCTGGCCAAGAGAAAAGGACCATTCAACAAAGGATGACTGCTTAGCATGCAAATGTGCCTTAATAATTAAAATAAAAAGACAATATAGACTGCCTTTAATTTTTTTCAGAAAATATTAATGATACATATTTGCTATACTTTAGACATGTTTGTCTGGTTAAATTATTCTCATAAATCTTGATGCCCCTTCCCCATAAGATTTTCT
Source organism: Rhombomys opimus (assembly GCA_010120015.1). Classification (NCBI taxonomy): domain Eukaryota; kingdom Metazoa; phylum Chordata; class Mammalia; order Rodentia; family Muridae; genus Rhombomys; species Rhombomys opimus. The sequence continues at coordinate 221,196 of REGO01000046.1, read as the reverse complement.
CTCTACCTGAATTCACATGCACACACACAAACACACACACCTAATCATAACTACAAATTTGTTTGTAGAATTTATCTTCATTAATTCAAATTATCTTCAACCAAATGACTGTTAAAATTAAGACAACAAACTTATTCCTAAACTTTCCTTATCTGAACATTAAGCTGGACACTTGCTTATCTTTATCAATGATTTCATAATACCAATACCCTGTTCTAACTCATGCCAATACTTTGGCAGGCTAGATGATTAAAAAATAGGCATGACATTGTTTTTTTTTTTTGTCCTCTTTTATTACCTTTTTTATGTGTGTGTGCATCCGTCACTTTCTTTTTTACCATTTCAATTTGTTTTAATGGTCTGACAGTTTTAGTTATACATAACATTATAAAAACAACAAATATCATTGTGAATGTGAAATTTGAAACCTTAGTTTATTTCAGGTTATGTAAAGTGTAGCTATTTTTGAAAAACAATATGGAGATTCCTCTGAAAATTAAAAATAGAGCTGCTGTGTGATTCAATAGTGGGATACAGTCTGATTGCTCCATTTACTCCCAATGAAAATGTACTGAGGATTTTTAAAATTTTTTTTATTAATTACACTTTATTAATTTTGTATCCCCCATAAGCCCCTCCCTCCTCCACTCCCAATCCCACCCTCCCTCCCCTTTCTGCATGCATGCCCCCCAAGTCCACTGAAAGGGGAGGTTCTCCTCTCCTTTTTTCTGATCTTAGTCTATCAGTTCTCATCAAAAGTGGCTGCATTGTCCTCTTCTGTGGCCTGGTAAGGCTGCTCCCCCCTCAGGGGGAGGTGATCAAAGAGCAGGCTAATCAGATTATGTCACAGGCAGTCCCTCTTCCCATTACTATGTAACCCACTTGAACACTGAACTGCCATGGGCTACATGTGCAGGGGTTCTAGGTTATCTCCATGAATAGTCCTTGGTTGGAGTATGAGTCTCTGGGAATTTACCTGTGTTCAAATTTTCTTGTTCTGTTGCTCTCCTTGTGGAGTTCCTGTCCTATCCAGCTCTTACTATTTCCCACTTCTTACATAAAATTCCATTCACTCTGCCCGACAGTTGGCCATCAGGCTCAGCATCTGCTTTAATAGTCTGTAGGGCAGAGGCTTTTAGAGGCCCTCTGTGGCAGGTTCCTAGGTTGTTTCCTGTTTTTTCTTCTTCTGATGTCCATCCTCTTTGCCTTTCAGGATGGGGATTGAGCGTTTTAGTTAGGGTCCTCTATCTTGCTTAGTTTCTTTAGATGCACAGATTTTAGTGGTTTTGTCCTATGTTGTATGTCTATATGAGTGAGTATATACCGTGTGTGTCTTTTTGCTTCTGGGAAAACTCACTCAGGATGATCCTTTCCAGGTCCCCCCATTTACATGCAAATTTCATGATTTCCTTATTTTTCATTGCTGAGTAATA
>REGO01000046.1:175551-219634 GCA_010120015.1 Rhombomys opimus | reverse complement strand
TTAAGTGGATTACTTGGTTTGCTGCTTTTCAGCTTCTTTAGTTCTTTATATATAATGGATATGAGTCCTCTGTCAGATAAAGGGTTGGTGAAGATTCTTTCTCAATCTGTAGGCAGTCTCTTTGTTTTGATGACGGTGTCCTTTGCTTTACAGAAGCTTTTCAGTTTCATGAGGTCCCATTTATTGATTGTTGCTCTTAGAGTTATGTGCTGTTGGTGTTCTGTTCAGGAAGTTTTCTCCTGTACCAATGAGTTCTAGGGTATTCCCCACTTTTTTTTTCTAGCGATTTAATGTGTCTGGTTTATGTTGAGGTCTTTGATCCACTTGGAATTCAGTTTTGTGCAGGGTGATAAGTATGGCTCTATTTTCATTTTTCTACATGTAGACATCCAGTTGGACCAGCACCATTTTTTGAAGATGCTGTCTTTTTTCCATTGTATGGTTTTGGTGTCTTTGTCAAAGATCAGGTGTCCATAAGTGTGTGGGTTTATTTCTGGGTCCTCTGTTTGGTTCCATTGATCCACCATTCTGTACTGAGGATTTTTAAGAGATACAATAACATATCGATAAATCATATAGATATTTAGAATCGCAAAATGTGGAAACAACATAAAATATCTACCATGGAACAAAATAAGCGAGATGTGTTATAGCCATATGTTAAGATATAACAAAATTTTCAACAAAACAACTGGTGGTATATTCAGTTGTAGAGTGCATTCAAATGGAAACAAGTCCTACTGTTTGTGCTAATATATATAAACCTGGGAGACATTGCACTAAGTGAAATTAGCCAGTCTGTGATTGACAAGATACTGTTTTTTCAGCAAGAAAACTAATCAAACTCAGAGAACATGAGGGGAGAATGATGATTCTATGGGGATTACAAAGCATGATTTTGATTAGCGAATATATAACTTACAAATGATAAGTTCCAGAGATCTTTGATACAATGTATTACATATAATTAATATTATTTTTGTTATGTATTTAAAAATTGAATAAGGTTGATTGCATGTGAAGAGTTTTTTGTTTGTTTGTTTTTTACAAAATGAGAAACTTTGGATGTAATAGTTATACTAAATATTTGGTTGTAGTGTTAATATCATGATCACACATATATGGACAAACTCATTAAAATATACATCAAACATGTCCATATTTTGAATACAAGTGGTGTGTTAAGTCATGCATATTTGAAGACACATATGAACAATACATTAGTTAGACTGTTTAAATGGATTTCTTGAGATGGCTTTGTAGTTAAAGGCACTTACTTCTCTTCCAGAGGACCTGAGATTGCTTCCCAGAACCCACAAGGCAGCTTACAATTCTTTTCTCACACAAGTTCAGCTCCAGGAGTCCAGCGTCTTCTTCTCACCTCTGTGAATATTCTTCCAAATCCACACTCAGAAACATAAAACCTAAAAATAATAAAAACAAATCTTTTCAAAAATACTATTGTATGTCTGTAAACTATAGAATATTTTACTTTTCTGTTAACTATTTTAATTATTTGACTATATAACTATTTAGTTATTTTAATTATTAGGTATTAACTATTTTGATTTACGTGTATGTATGTACGTTTCTCCGTGTGTCTGTGCCTTTGTGAGTTGTTCACCATGTGTATGCAGTGCTCACCGAGGCCAATGGGCTTCAGATTCCTTAGAATTAAAGTTAAGTTAAAGGTATTTGTGAGCTTCCTGATATGGATTTAGACATGTACGTCTGGTTAAATTATTCTCATAAATCTTAATGTCCCTTCCCCATAAGATTTTTTTTCTCTACATGATTTCACATGCACACACACACACACACACACACACACCCCTAATCACAACTACATATTTGTTTGCAGAATTTATCTTTATTAATTCAAATTATCTTCAACCAAATGACTGTTAAAATTAAGACAACAAACTTATTTCTAAACTAAGAGACCAAACCTAGTTCCTCCACAAAGTATTAAACAGTTTTTTCCTTTTCTTAATTAAATTTTTATTTTTTAATATTAATTACAATTTATTTACTTTGTAGCCCCCTACCTCATTGCCTCCCAATCCCACTCTCTCTCCCTCATGTCCTCCCTGGCCCTCTCTAAGTCCGCTTTTGGGGGGGGTCCTCCTCCTATTCCATCTGACCTTAGCTTATCAGGTCTCTTCAGGACTGGCTGCAATGTCCTCCTCTGTGGCCTAGCAAGGATGCTCCTCCCTTGGGGGTGGAGATGTCAAAAAGCTAGTCATTGAGTTCATGTCAGAGATAGTCCCTGTTCCCCTTACTAGGGTACCCACTTGGATACTGACCTATCATGGGCTCCATCCAAGCAGGGGTTCTAGTGGTCCTTGGTTGGAAAATCAGTCTCAGAGAAGACCCCTGTGCCCAGATATATTGGTCCTTGTGGAGCTCCTGTCCTTTCCAGATCTTACTAACTCCCCTTCTTTCATTTGATTCCCTGAACTCTGTCCAAGTTTTGATTATCAGTCTTAGCATCTGCTTTGATACACCGCTAGGTAGTATCTTTCAGAGGCCCTCTGCAGTAGGCTCCTGTCCTTTTATTTGTTTTCTCCTACTTCTACTGTCCATCTCATTTGTCTTTCTAAGTGAGGATTGATCATCTTGCCCTGGGTCCTCTTTCTTGTTTATCTTCTTTTAGATGTACAGATTTTAGTATGTTTATCCTATCTTATAGGTCTAGTACACACTTATAAGTACCCATGAATATATACCATGTGTGTCTTTCTGCTTCTGGGATACTTCACTCAGGATGATCTTTTCTAGATCCCACCATTTGCCCGCAAATTTCGTGATTTCCTTGTTTTTAATTGCTGAGTAATATTCCATTGTGTAAATGTACCACAATTTCTATATCCATTCCTCCACTGAGGGGTATCTGTGCTGTTTTCAGATTCTAGCTATTACAAATAAAGCTGGTATAAACATTGAGCAAATTTCTTTGTTGTGTACTTGAACATATTTTGGGGTATATGCCTTGGAGTCATATAGCTGGATCTTGAGGAAGTACTATTCCTAATTGTTTGAGAAAGTGCCAGATTGATTTACAAAGTGGTTGTACAAGTTTACACTCCCACTAGCAATGGAGGAGGGTTCACCTTTTCCACCTCTCCAGCATGTGTTTTCACTTGAGTTTTTGATCTCAGCCATTCTGATGGGTGTAAGGAGAAATCTCAGGGTCGTTTTGATTTGCACTTTCCTTATGACAAAGGATGTTGAACATTTCCTTAAGTGTTTCTCTGCCATTCTATATTCCTCTACCAAGAATTCTCTGTTTAGCTCTGTACCCCATTTTTCAATTGGATTGCTTGATTTGTTGCTTTTTAACTTCTTTCATTTTTTATGTGTTCTGGATATCAGCCTTCTGTCACATATGGGTTTGGTGAAGATCCTTTCCCAATCTGTAGGCCGTCGTTTTTCTTTGATGACAGTGTCTTTTGCTTTGGATCAGTAGGATTAACATAGTGAAAATGACCATTCTGCCAAAAGCAATCTATAGATTCAATGTAATTCCCATTAAAACACCAACAAAACTCTTTTCAGACCTTGAAAGAAAAATTCTCAACTTTATATGGAAAAACAAAAAACTCAGAATTTCCAAAATGATCCTGTATAACAACAGATTGTCTGGAGGTATCTCCATCCCTGTTCTCAAGCTGTACTACAGAGCAATAGTAATAAAAACTGAATGGTATTGACATAGAAACAGAATGGTGGATCAATGGAACCAAATAGAAGATCCAGAAATAAACCCACACACCTATGAATACTTGATTTTTAACAAAGAAACCAAAACCATTCAATGGAAAAAAGACAGCATCTTTAACAAATGGTGCTGGTCCAACTGGATGTCTACATGCAAAAAAATTTAAATAGATCCATATTTATCACCCTGCACAAAAGTAAAGTCCAAGTGGATCAAAGACCTCAAGATAAAACCAGACACACTAAATTTGTTAGACAAAAAAGTGGGGAAGAGCCTAGAACTCATTGGCACAGGAGACAACTTCCTGAACAGAACACCAAAAGCACAGGCTCTATTAAACACTCTTAAACACTAAGCTGTCTCTTAACATACTGTGGTTTGAGTAGAATATTTATTTTATTTTGGTTTGAAGACACTTGATACCATAAAAATAGTATAGAGAATGGTCTGTGATGAAAGTGGTCAAGTTAATGTAAAACTAGGTATTTTCCACATTGTTCTAAAAATAACTTGTTAGCAGTTTTTATGTTTTATTTTCCTTATGCATACTGTAAGCAGATAAGCTTATACATTCTAAAACGTCTCATCCGTTCCCTTATAAAAACTGAAAAATGAGATAAGACTACAGAGGAATATTGATCTCTCATGCTGTGGAATTATGAGAATATTCACATTGCCTGAGGTGATTTTTCTGCCTTTCCAGTGCTTAGAACAGTACTCAGGGGATATTTATTTACTTTTATGAAGTGAATTTTAAATGAAACTTTTAAGCAGTTGTATAATATACAGCATTTATTATTATGTGCACAATGCAGGTCCTGAAATTCTTCATATTGATGCCAGTGAGGAAATAAAAAAATAAACGACAGTTTCAAATTACGGCTTTTGGTAATAATGAAGATTCAGATCAATTAAATTTGACATAGGAGGTACAACATTATTAAGAGAAAATTTACTTTTTATGGTTTATTTGTCACTATGTTTGCACTGCCACAGTGCTCTCCTTTGGAACTTAGGCACTTTGGGGGGATAGTATCATGGATAAAGAAAGACCAGGTTTACTTCTCTAACCTCCTTTATTCATTCTGACATGTTGCCTACAATGCACATAGAACTTATGCCAAATAAGCTACATATACCATATACCAGTAATTTATCCAACTATTATATTGGTATTTGTATCTGACATTTTGCTTAATATAACTCAAAATATTTTCTTAAAAGTATTCATGTATACTATTCTTTCTAAACTTACAGTTTTATGCTTATCTTCATCTTATTGCTCTTCTCCTGAGTCCAATTTTATCCATTATTTTGTAGTTTTAAATGAGCTTTTCTTATCTTGTGTGTGTAATGACAAATACCCATCTCCTTTGAACTTATTTAGTGTTTTCATTTATGTGTTTTCTCTTAGAAATAATATTGATTTTGCATACAATCCAGTTTTTAAGCATTTGATAATCTGATTTTTTTCCACAGCTGTGTACTTCTTTGTGGGTAAGGTGTGTGTGTGTGTATGTGTGTGTGTGTGTGTGTGTGTGTGTGTGTGTGTGTGAGTTGCCTAGCACACATGTGGAGGTCAGAGGGAAAAAAAACTGTAGTTGATTTCTTTTCTTCCACCATGTGCCTCAAGGATCAAACTTAGGTTGTCACAACTGGCAGCAAGAACCTTTATCTGTTGAGTCATATCATGACCCTAGGCAATCTGAAACTTATACTGTTATAGTTAAATTGATCATTCTTTTAAAAACAAGTTGACAATATTTTGTGTTCCTATTCTTGTGTCCTGTTTTTATTTTTGAAGTACTTAAAATAATTCAGCGGTTTTCTTAAATCATACCTTGCCTATACTTGTTTGTACTCTGAACTAGTTTCTTTATAATTGCATAACTTACATACAATTTATGATGTTTTATTTATAATTACATGTGAAAGATCATATAACAATTTTAGAACTATAAAATTCTATTAACTCTCAACTACTCTTTAGAAACCAAATATTGTGTTGAAACTCTCATCATACCTCTCTGAAGAAAAAGTAGTCTATAGTGCAATGCTAAGAAAGATTTGGAAATGCCGGTTGGTGAGCTTAAGTCAAAATGTCCATTAATGGAGTCTTCTAGTATTCCAGAATGAGTGTCTTTTGATTGCCCCACTAATACTGGTCCACTTTTTGTTTCTAAGAATACTTTTATTCTGGACATTTTAATATGAATAGGTTTATGTAAATGTGGTTTTCGTGGTTCAGTTCTTTATTTTAGCAACATGTTTTCTAGCTTGACTCATGGTTGTTGTAGTGTCACATTAAAAAAGCCATAACAACCACAGAGGCCCTCTGAAAGACTCTACCCAGCAGTGTTTCAAAGCAAATGCTGAGGATCATTACCAAACTTTGGGCAAAGTGCAGGGAATCTTATGAAAGAAGGGGGAGATAGAAAGTCCTGGAAGGGACAGGTGCTCCACAAGGAGAGAAAGAGAACCAAAAAATCTGGGCACAGGGGTCTTTTCTGAGACTGATACTCCAACCAAGGACCATGCATGGAGACAACCTAGAACCCCTGCACAGATGTAGCCCACGGCATTTCAGTGTCTAAGGTGGTACCCTAGTAAGGGGAACAGGGACTGTCTCTGACATGAACTCAGTGGCTGGCTCTTTGATCACCTCCCCCTGAGATTGGAACAGCCTTACCAGACCACATAGGAAGACAATGCAGCCACTCCTTATGAGACCTGATAGGCTAGGGTCAGATGGAAGGGAAGGAGGACCTCCCCTATCAGTGGACTTGGAGAATGGCATGGGATGAGAAGAGAGAGGAGAATGGGATTGGGAGGGAAAGAAGGAGGGGACTACAGCTAGGATACAAAGTGAATAAATTGTAATTAATAAAAAAGAACCAAAATAAAACAAGGCAAGCCAGACAGATATATTCAGCTCTCTCTGTGTCTTCCATCTCTCTATTTCTCTCTGACCAGGTTTCTGCTAGTTATTTTCTGAACAACACATAAAGGTTGGTATGGGAAAGGGATGAAGAATTGTTGTCTAAAGATTAGGATTTTCCAGAGCTTTTCAAGGAAAGCTCTTTCAAGGAAAGGTCCTACCTACCTAGCTAGCATATAAAGCCACAAACAGAGGTTATTAACCAATACACACTAGTTGCTTCTGACAGTAGGGTAAAAAAGTCATTGATTTCAATCCCTGCTCCTTTCAGCCAATTATATTATATTTAACTACCACCTCTCTCACCACTCCCTCATTCAACATGAACACACAAACACACAGAGCAAGACACACAAAGACACACAAACACCCTCTATTCTAAGCCATTGGCATGGAAGTTTCATAATTTAGTATTAAAGCTATGCATTCTGATTTCATGGGAGGTCCATCTACATAGCTGGCATATCTGTTAAACTGCCCCAGTATTTTATTCTTTCTGGTGCTATGGCTGAGAAGTTCTACCAGGAGAGAGTTAAAATGAATGTGTGCTGATCTCTTGTGTTTTCCTTCTCTCAGGCCTAACAGCCCTTTGCTACCTGTTTCAGGCCATGGGAAAAAGGGTCTTTTGTTAGTTTTCTGTCAATAATTGTGGCAGTCATAACCTAAATATTGAAATGAGCTAGGGAAGGAAAAAAGATGCACTATTCCAAGGAGATAGATGATTATTTACAAGCTTACATCATTAGGCCAAGTTTACTTTTAGGAGTTGCTTCAGCTTTAAGGGTGAAGCCACAATGATAAGTATTAGTTATATTTGATAATGTAATGCAACTTTATATTAAACTTTCTGTTATTTTCTGAGATATCTGAGCATGATTAACAATTCCAGTTTTTTGTCATTGCATGGAGAGATGGGATCAAGCATGCTTTACTTATCATCATAGCTGCGTAGATATAACTAAATGAGCTCGCATGGTTATTGCTGTGTGTCATACACACACACACACAAATTTCAATCACGGGGAAAATTATGATAAATGAAACATCTCATTCCATCAGGAAATATAATTGTGTTGGTACCCATCTTATTATAAATGCAGTCTATAAACAACCAAATTGTCATAATACTGAATATAACTGTACTCATGTATGTATTTATCTTTATGAGTGTATTGCTTCATTAAAGCAATTTTACATTCATTGCATCAATTACTTGTCAAATAATTGCAGAACCATGAGTTCTCTCTCTCTCTCTCTCTCTCTCTCTCTCTCTCTCTCTCTCTTTAGCAAGGTATGTCATAATGCATCCATTTAACTAGACCTAAAGAAATGTTAAAAATATGTATCCATTCCTCATGATACAAAAAACTGTCAAATGTCAGAACCAAATAATTCAACACTTTCTGTAGTGAATAGTTATATACATTAGTAATATTTTGGAAGTATCAGGTTGGGCAATGCAAAATTGGTATACATTATGTCACTTTCTTAATGGAGGTATCATTTGCTTCTGTTCATGGTCATGACATTGCTGTAACTTAATTTCAATTAAAATATAATTTGAAGATATGTATTGATCTCTAACTATGTGTTTTCACAAGGTAGGATTTATACTAATTAAAAAAATACTGTGTGAACTATTATGTTCAAGAAAAAGAGGAAGTGGCTTGCCCATATTTAGGTTTGTGCTGGTTATGGCCATATGAGAAAAACAAACAAACAAAAAACAGGAATCCTTGTAAAATAAAAATTTAGGTTCTGTTTGTAATAATAAAATAGATGTGAACTCGAAGAGAGAAATCAACCGGTACTCAGTAGAAACCCAGGGAAAGAGTGTCTGAGACCTAGGTTAAGAAAAATGTAGCCTCTGACATAAAGAAGAAAATAGCTTTGGGCAGAAGGAGTTAGCATACAGCAACTGTTAGAATTGGAACAGAACATAGCTTTTTAATTAATTGAAAGAACAATGGTGTGACCAGATTATAATGAGAAGAGAGGTAATGGGACACGATATAATTAGGGTATTATAGAATCTGGATCTTAAACTCAGCCATATTTGATCCAGAATCCCCCTCTCCTCACTTCGATGACTATTGGGTGGCACTGGAATGTTTAAAGAGGTGCTATAAAGTGAAGGGAATATTTGGTTTTATTCTTATGAATATCCCTTCACTCCTGAAATAGAAATAGTTTGCCCCTTGCTTGTAACCAAAGGAAGAAAGCAACTCCCAGGTACCATCCTACTGACTTTTTTAAAATTTAACTTTAATTTTTTTTATAATTCATTCACTTTACATCTGGATTGTAGCCCCTCCTTTCATATACTCCAAGTTCCACTCTCCATCCCTCTTTCCCCTTATTCCCCTCCCCTATTTCTCAGAAAGGAGGAACCCTCCTCCCCTACCATCTGACCCCTATCAAGTCTTATTAGGAGTGCTTGCATCCTCTTCCTCTGTGGCCTGGCAATGAACCCCTGCCCCCATCGGGGAGAGGTGATTGAAAAGCAGGCAACAAGTCCATGTCAGAGACAACCCCTGTTCCCCTTACTAGAGCACCCACATGAAGACCAAGCTGCTTATTGACTATATCGTTACAGTTCCTTTATAAGTTTTAGACTGTGTCTGTGTAGGGAAGACACCTGAAAATTAAAGTTGTATTGACTTAATGATAAATCTTACTTCTTTATCACAACAGGATGTGGAAGTTCTGTTGATGTGCCTTCCCTAGATCAAACAGGATTGACTACTGTTGATTTCCACTCAGCTTACATATCAAATAAACAAAACAGGCAATCATATAGATCAGTAATAACCACAGATAGCACATACTCAAGATGGATACTCAAAGTGGATACTCAAAGTTTTACAGCTCATTCCACCTTCTCACTCTCAATTCCCTTCTGAGAATTCTATTCCTATTGTGTTTTGTTGTTGTTGTTTCTCTGTAGTCTTTTTTTTTCCACAATAATATACTAAAGTACAACTAAATTGAAAAAAAATTAAAAGGCCATATTCTTCCCCCTGCCTCCCAGAAAAGAAATTGGATTTTCTCCTACATCCCAAGATGCTCTTTTAAGAAGGTTTTGAATGACTTAATAGGGGTGGATAGAGCTAAGATATATATTTTATTGAAAAAAAAAAACCCTTCCTTTTTTGCTATTATAATTGAGTAAAGAATTGATTCAAATTAGTTAATAATGAGAAAGGAGAGATTCTAAGAATCAAGCCTATTAGTTGAAATAAAATTTGCTAGTGAATTTAAATGTTGGAATAAGAGAAATAAGAGAACAGTAGAGCAGAGTGCATGGTTGGAGCATGGTTGGAGAATAGAGGCATTGAAAGATTCAGGGATGTGTTTGCTCACTGGTGTGGAAGTGCTGGCAGGTGGGCACATTTTTGATTTGGAGATCTAAATTGAGAAACACAGAATAATATGAGCCAGATTTTGCTTATGTAATTCCGAAATAAATTTCCATGTTGGTCTATTCAAGTAAAAACCTTCATCAGCAGCTACAATTGTAAATATAAATATCAGAGAAAAAAATGCTTGTTCCTGAATTGTTAGATCTACACACATAATGTAATTTGTAAGTCCATGATAACTGAATTAACTTATCCAGATAGACATACAAAAGAAAAGAGAAGGACAAACCAGAGCCCCATACAGTGCAAAGTATTCAAAGGCAGGACAGAAAATAAGCAACTGGCAAAGGTGACAGTGATAAATCACTGAGGAAAGAACACTGGAAAAGGTTGTGGCATTAAATAAAAGAATTAAAAACACATCAAGAACAGGAAGTAGCACTCAGTACGACTGTTCTTCAAATGAGCTGAGGACAAGGAAGTGCTGGCAACTGTGACAAGACCAAGTTCAGTGACAGAACAGCAAAGTGCTTCCTCTGAGACCTCTGAGTCAAGACAGAAAAAGATGACAGCAGTTGGCAAAGCAGGGAGTTGTGTGAGGTGGGGGATGCAGAGTGAATTTATTCCAGTGGAAAAATTTTACTGCAGGCTTCATTTTGAAAGCTATGTCTTTATATTTTCACCAAATCTCCCTGTAGGATGTATGGCATATGTAGATACTCCTCTAGCTTTGATAGAGATACAGTTAGTGAAGCCCATTGTAGGTGGAGAATACAGTGAGTTCAAAAGCCGTGAGCTGAATAACATACTAAGTTAGCAACACGGCATATTGCAGAGTGCTGGCTCTGTCCTCTCAAACTCCTGTGGTTGACAGGGAGCCATGATTCAATGTCAGCGCCTAGCATCACAAGATAAGGTCAGACTACAGAGTTCTAGCTCAGGGAAAATCGAAATGAAAGTTCAAAGAATGTTTGTGCTGACTGGGTTACTTTTGGATCGGTGTTAAAATCACAGAATTGTTTTCTAAACATATCTGTGTATTTTGTAATAATAGAATGGATTTACAGAGACTCTTTTTCAGCTATAAATGGCTCAGGTGTGATCTACCTTATGTTCTTCTCACAAATGGACTTTCCAGGAATAATGATATAAAACAGTATCGCTTTTGTTTCCTGACCAGAAGAAACAACATGAAAATGATCACTATTTTTGGAAGACCTCTATGTAATAACCAAGAAGATTCCTGAGTCTTAGTATTAGTTAAAAATTCTTCCCTATTTCATTTTATATTGCTCATTAAAATATTTGCAAAATGTAATATAATTTTATTCTAATAGTTTGTAACAAATTGTAAACTTCTGGAATGAAAGTAAATGACATTTCCATTTTTTTTTTTGTAGCATACTACAGAAATGAGTTTCAGTATAAACGAATAGGAATCTTTGATAGCTGGATAGAAAGATGAGTGAGAGAGGCGATAGACTGGACAGAATGGAGGGATTGCTGTAAACCTAAGAGGAAAGAACACAGAGTGTCACTGGCCTGCTCTTTAATCAACTCCCCCTGAGCGGGGAGCAGGTTTACCAGGCCACAGAAGAAGGCAATGCAGCCAGTCCTGATGAGACCTGATAGACTAGGATTAGAGGCAAGGGGAGGCGGACCTCCCCTATCAGTGGACTTGGGGAGGGACATGAGAGGAGAGGAGGGAAGGAGGGTGGGATTGGGATGGGACTAGGGAGGGGTCTACAGCTCGGATGCAAAGTGAATAAACTATAATTAGTAAAACAATAAATAAATTTAAAAAAGAGAATTCCATAGCAAGGAAAGTAACAGCTTGAATCCTATATGGCTGCTAAGTAAAAGAGCATTCACTGTAAAAGTGCAGGGGAGTATGGTTTAGGAAAATGTATAAAAACAAGAGGGAGGGCTCAAAGAACTCTTCTGCAGATAAAATGAGCCACAAGAGCCTCTGTATAAAATAATACACTAATAAAAGCTCTGCTCTCCAGTGAAATCTTGAGCAATAACTTCACATTGTCAAGGTGACATACCAGGTCAGTCAAAGATGACTTCAATCATTTAGTATCTAACATTAACAGGATATCAGCGAATTTGCACAAGAAGATAATACAATTTAACTCTGAGAGTTTGAGTTCATTTAAAACAATGCAGTAAACATCAGCAAATCTGAAGCTCCCACTTTGATATCAGAACAGATGTATAATATATATATTTGACATGATTATAAGAGAATTTCTCTGATTGTGATGAGCATTCTAGAAAAAAAAATATGGTTGACTAATGAGACCAAAAATAACCTTCAAAAAATAAGCATAAAAAAATTTATTTGATTTAAGCTCTAGAGTTGGCCAGGTTTTCAGTGGAAATAGAACCGTAAGAGATGATTAACACTAAAACTTAAGATGAGGCCATTTGGGAAATAAAAAAAAAATGTGTATAATGTTCTTTTGAAGTACAATTTTGTGTTATTTTTCTCATTAAATTGTTATGAAAAATAAGAGAAGAAATTGTTCTTATTTCAATAGGGTCTCAGAGAAGGCTAACAATATGTCTAAGGTGATGGTCTCCACCTGGCAGAGTAAGATTCTTCCTTTAGGTCATCCTTTTTCTTACACATAACAGAATAAGAAATTGAGTTTATCAAGAAGTGGAGAGCATCTCAATGGTGCTGAGAGCCCAGTGTGGCAGCATCATCCTGGGCCAGCAGGAAATCAGGACTGAGGCATATCAGCTCTGGAAACATGCTGGCTATCCAGAGCACAATGCTAGCACCTTCCCACTTAAGCCAGATAATATGCTTAAATGTTCTTAAGCATTAAAATAAAAGACATCTCATAAACCTTTTCAGTTGTTCCAGCAAAAACAGTTTTTATTTATTAAATTGGTATACCTGTAACCATATTCAAAGTCAATTTTTAAAAACCTCTTGGCATAAAGCAAAATCTATAGTTTTATTTAGAGCTATCTTTAAGGTTTGACACTGGCATCATAGACAATAATATGCTATACAGCATCAGTGAATACATCTTCAGCATGGAATTGCAATAGGGGTTATGTGTTTGAGTCTTCTACCTTGGTGGTGTAGGTGTGGCTTGACAGTATGGAACAGAAATACCAATGTAAACCATTAGCTAGTGGTAGGAATTTGTTCTGAAGATTACATAATGCTGATAAGTGCGCAGAAACTCACAGAAGATGTTCCCACACAGGTCCTAAGTAGAGAGGACTGTGACATCTACCTGGGATGGTAGGTGATGCAGTCAACTTGTGCTTACATCCAATTTTATTCATTTGGTGCCTAAAGAATTACTAACAAGCACACATAGACATTGAAATTTCAGTCATTCTAACATTACACAGAAATTAATATTTTAAAACTCATTACTTTAAGAATCTGACATGGGTCTAAAGTCATTGGCAAGCCATTTCCTCAAACTCTGCTACATCTTTATCCCTGCCTATCTTGTAGGCAGGGTAAATTTTGGGTCACAAGTTTTGTGGGTGGGTTGGAGTCCCTCTCCCTCCATTGGAAGTCCTGCCTGGCTATAGGGCATAATCACTTCAGTCTCCCCATACCCCACTGCTAAGAGATCCACCCCATAGGAGAGAGCCAATCCCTGTCACTATTAATGATATTCTTCTATGCTTGAGCCAAGCTAACTACCCTCTAAGAGGCTCTACCCTGTAGAGAACTGAAACAGATGCTGAGACCCACAGCCAAACATCAGACGGAGTTTTGAGAATCTTGTGGAAGAGTTGGGGGAAGGACAGAGAGACCAGAAGGGGACAAAAACTCTACAAGAAGATCAACAGAGTCAACTAACTTAGACCCATGGGTGCTCACAGAGACCTGACACCAAGCTACGTGCATGCATGGACTGGACCCAGACCTCCTAAACTTATGGAGCCAGTGGTCAGGTCGGTCTTCACATGAATTCCGTAGTAACTGGAGAAGGGACTGTTCCTGACATGGACTCTGTTCCCTGCTGTGCGATCACTTTCCCCTAGCTGGGCAGTCTTGTCTGGCCTTGGTAGAAGAGGATGCCCTTCGTGTTGATGGGACTTAGTGCTGATGGGAAGTGTTTGGAGGAGTGGCATGGGGTTTGGGGCTCTCTTATCTTTTAAGAAGGGGAGGGGAAATGGAGGAAGAGTGTGGGAGGGTAGAACTGGGAGGAGAGGATGGGCAGGCTTCCATCAGGGAGTAACATGAATAGATAGATAGATAGATAGATAGATAGATAGATAGATAGATAGATAGATAGATAGGAAAAAGTCTGACATGGATGAATTACAGAAGCTTACTCAAAAACCAAGAAAAGAGAAAAATGACTTTACTCTTTTTTTTTAATTTAATTTTTCTTTTTAGTTACATTTTGTTAACTCTGTATCCCAGCTGTATATCACTCCCTCATTCCCTCCCCAACCCCACACTCCCTCCCTGGTCTCCTCCCTGCCCCTTTCCAAGTCCACTGATAGGGGAGGACCTCCTCCCCTTTCATATGACTCCCTTTTGTCAGGTATCTTCAGGGCTGGCTGCAAAGTCCTCCTCTGTGGCCTAACAGGACTGCTCCTCCCTTGGGGGGTGGGGAGGTCAAAGTGTTATTTATGTGCATTTTTGTGGCTCTGTGTATGTATGAAGATGTATGTGCAGGTACCTGCTGCGTCCTGGGGATGATGTTGAATTCCTGCAGCTGGAGTTGCAGGTGGTGGGAAGCCCTCGATGTGGGTGCTAGGAACGGAACACAGGTCCTCTGCAAGAGCACAGAATACTCTTCACCTCTGAGACCATAGGAAGACAACTTTCCATGTAGAAAAATAAGATCTAAAACGTAAGCAACTGATGGAACGAGGAGAGAGAACATGGATTCTGTGACCTGTTATCTTTTCAAATATTTTTTTACTGGTCAATTCTTTTATTATCATTTATTACAATTTATTCAATTTGTATACCAGCTGCGGCCCCTCCTTCATCTCCCCCCAATCCTACCTTCCCTCCTTCTTCTCCCCCTATGCCCCGCCCCTAGTTCACTAGGAGACGTCCTCCTCCTCTTCCCTCTGACCCTAGCCTATCAGGTCTCTTCAGGACTGGTTGCATTATCTTCCTCTGTAACCTGGCAAGGCTGCACCCCCAGGGGGGTAAGCGATCGGAGAACCTGCTACTGAGCTCAAGCCAGAATCATCCCCAGCTCCCCTTCCTAGGAACCCCACGAATATACTGAGTCTATGAGCTACATTTGAGCAGGAGTTTTAGGTCCTCTTCATACATTATCCTTGGTTGAGGTATCAATCTCTGCAAGGCCCCCAGGGATTGGGAAAGGCTATTCACCAACCCTATATCTGACAGAGAAATAATATTCAGAATATATAAAGAACTCAAGAAGTTAAACACCAACAAACCAAGTAATCCAATTAAAAAATGAGGTACAGAACTAAACAGAGAATTCTCCATAGAGGAATATCGAATGGCCAAGAAACACTTAAAATGTTGAACGTCTTTAGTCATCAGGGAAATGTAAATGAAACAACCCCGAGATTTCACCTTACACCCATGAGAATGGCTAAGATCAAAAACTCAGATGACAACACATGCTGGAGAGGATGTGGAGAAAGGAGACTCCTCCTCCTGTTTTTTTGTTTGTTTGTTTGTTTGTTTGCTTGTTTGCTTGTTTGTTTGTTTTATGTATTTGAGAACTAGAGCCAAATACAAATTTCCCTAGTTGTTCTGCTTTTTTTTTCAGTACATCTCTTGCTTTTCTGGAAGGTTTGTTTATGATAAAGCAACCTTGAGGTCTGTGTTGGTTTTGCAAAGACAGCCATCCTCTCTTTTTCTGTCTCTATCTCCATCTCTGTCTTTCCTCTGTACATTTAGTTTTTTTTTCCCAAAGAAAATATTATCTCTCTCTTTCTTTCTCTCTTTCTCTCTCTCTCCCTTTCTCTCTAGTTTGTTGTTGTTGATACAGGAAATTATTCTCTAGCCCAGCTTAGCTTCGTACTCTTAATTTTCTCATGCCTGTGATCTAAGTGATTGCAGATGTAAACTGCCACACCTTTATAGTGATTAATTATTTATGTATAGCTATACAGAGATATCATAAAGAAAGAGTATTGTATGAGGAGATAATTTTATGCATGAGGGCATATATTTCTGAAATTTTCTACATGATAAATACCCCTCTTATAACTGATTCTACTAATAGGTTGGTCCTGTTAAGATTAATATTCTGAAGTGTCATTTAGTTGCAGGCCAAGAGTATGTGTTAATAGGATACAAAGTGATAACAGAAAGCAAACAATCTCATTCAGTGTTAAAATGTACTTTAAAAGTTCTGTTGTGACTTGAAATAACACATCTATTCTACCAAACATAATTATTCTCCTGGCAAGATGCTGTCATTATTTTAAATCACTATATTACATTCTTAAATATCTTTGTTTATTAAATATATCCCAAAACTAACACTTAGTATAATATCTAGAAAACTGTAAATTTTGAATATTGAATAAACAAATAATTATAGTATACTTTGTGTTTATTATTCTGTTTTTGTAGATATTTTGAAACTTAAAGCATTTTTTCTTTGGGAAAAAACCAAATGAAATAATAATACATGGCAAAGACATATGCTGAAATAATATGTTTTTTCTTTTATCTTATTTTACAATCTTCCAACCTCCCAAGCATCTCATTTATTACTGCTCAAGCAGTCACCTGACCTATGGCACAGAGCTCATGAATGTCTAATTATTCAAAGATACAATATTGGCTTTCTCCATTAAGTACAGTATGCTATTCAGTAAAACTTTTGCCTTCTAACAGAGAGCATGTTCTGGCTTGGAGTAGAAGTATTTGAGGATACATGCTTCTTGAGAAGCCTTCAGATTGCTCATTTCCTCTATCAGTGTTGCCAATCTGAATTAAGAGTGCTCCGAATGTATTTATCTGATGCTGTGACTGTCTTGAAAGCTTCTTCTTTACACAGCACATGATTACAAGTCAACAGCCTTTGAATTAATGAGATAAGAATCGTCAAGATCAAATTAGGAAACATCTGCTTAGACTGTAGCTGAAGAAATGTTACTATGTCTTTTAGGCTTATGAAAATATGGACATTTTAAGTCTTATTCAGTCACCTGGTACTAGAAAGAATATGGCAAAACCCAGGCAATAAATGCTTTAATTGCTTTTCTCCCCAGCTCATTTTTTTATCATTACATCTTTACTAGTATGTTTACCTCACAGATTGATGCCCATCAAGTTTTCTGTCAGACAGAATGTCTAAGAAAGATTTCTTTTTGACATGGGTATATAAAGCAAGTTTGCATTTTCTCTGTTCATAATTTTCACATCTTTGGAGAAGTGTTTTATGCTACTCCATATCAGTAAATGTTTTCACATAAACCATTTATAACTGAGCATGAGTAGTAAATTTGTATGTAAATAATAAACATAAGATTATCAGATTCATATTCTGGTTTAACATTTAAATAATATGATTGTATCTGTAAAAATTTTAAATGATTAGGCAATCAGTGTAAAAGGCTACTCAATGGCTTTAAAAGAAAGAAAAATGGAGAGTCAGAAGGACAGAAAAATCAGAAGCTGGGTGGTTGGGAGATGGATGAGGATATTGGAGGAATTAGGTATGGGAGACAAATATGAACAGAGTACATTGTATGACTTTGTCAAAGAACTAATAATAACATCGTCAAAAATAAATTCTGAATAAAATTTCAATTAATTTACCAATTCCTGTGCTTAGTGAGTGTTACTATTTTTTTTTTTTTTTTTTTTTTTTTTTTTTTTTTTTTTTTTTTTTTTTTTTTTTTTTTTTTTTTTTTTTTTTTTTAGTCATCAGCCTCAAAGGTGATTAGACTAGAATCTATTCAGTCACTATGGTACGTTTTTAGCTATGAGCAGTAACTGCTTTAATATTTTTGTCATCTGTAAAAGTCATAATGCATGCAGGAAGTCCCTACTCATAAAACTAACTCAACAAACAATCTTACTGGTGTGCATGAATCCTATAATTGTATTGTGTCCCATACAATAATTTCAGTATGTGGTTGGAAGATTTTCATATTACACCAGAGAGCATGGGATTTCTTATTAACTATAGGTATTTATTTAGTAAAAAGATTAATTAGTGTCTCTCTTGGACCTCAGGAGATTTTGTGGGAATAAGATAAACAAGTAGGTCCTGTGGTTTTATCACGACCTAGATGATACATTTTGTGCACCCTAAATCAGACATTTGTAAGCATTCCAAAGTGGATGGTGCTTGTGGCAGCAAATGTACAAAACCATCATCTGGTAAATGGCTTTGAAAATTAGTCAGAGGTTAATTCTCTGCCTCATTGGCATCCCAAAGTAGACAAATTGTAATTGATTTTGGTAGCCTTTACAAAGCACATTTTCTATTGAGCAATGAAGATTAGTCTTCAACATATACTACAGATAGAGAAACATCTGGATATCAATAGAATGCTATTAAGGATTTATTTTTCTGTATTTAATAAACCCTACCTTACTTTGATTTTTATGAAAGATTTTGTTATAAAAGACTTTATAAAAGGTTTTGTTACTTTAGAAAAGGTCATAAATTTAAAACTCTCAAAGTATACCAGTGGATTTTCTTTTTGTTTAAATGTCTTGACATGACAAAGATTCTCTCTGTAAATAGATAGATAGGTAGGTAGGTAGGTATATAGATAGATAGATAGATAGATAGATAGATAGATAGATAGATAGATAGAAATAGGTCTACAGTTTTATTTATAACACCCTAGGAAAAATTACATAGTACTGAGAAAATGATAACCTCATCTTGAGGAATAGGTGAAATTAATCAGGTGCCTGTTCATGGCCCTGGATACTGTTCAGTAGTTAAATGGAAAGGCTAACTCAATATTTTTCTATTTAAATAAATTCTTTTAATGTCTCATTAAGAAATCAATTGTATCAGTATTCCTAAGGATGTGTTTTACAAACTTAAGCTTAACCCGAAATTTTTGGAGAAAAATATCTGCCTGGTACTTACAATATAACAAACCACGTATCTTTATTATTTGGCTGAGGTAATTAATATCAAATTAAACAATGTGTTTTATTTTATGTATTTATAGAAATAACTAGACCAAATTTTTTGTAGCCCATTGATGCCACTGGGATTTGAGTCCAATATTTTGACAAGAAGACAAAATTAAGTGACAAGAAATGAGTGATAAATTTTTGCTAAAAACTATAGGAAGTCATTTTTGCATATTTTTATTAAATGGTGTAAATGGTTCAATTTCATAGTTATTGTTTTACAAATGTTACAACATAGGCTTTAAGAGTAAGAGACTTTCTTTCCCCGTCTGTAGGCTGTCGTTTTGTTCTGACGACAGTGGATCTAGAAAAGATTATCCTGAGTGAGGTATCCCAGAAGGAGAAAGATACACACAGTATATACTTACTTATAAGTGGGTACTAGATCTATAAGATAGGATAAACATACTGAAATCTGTACACCTAAAGAAGATAAACAAGAAAGAGGACCCAGGGTAAGATGATCAATCTTCACTTAGAAAGACAAATGGGATGGACATTGGATGTAGGAGAAAACAATTAACAGGACAGGAGCCTACCACAGAGGGCCTCTGAAAGACTCTACCTAGCAGTGTATCAAAGCAGATGCAGAGACTCATAACCAAACATTGGGCAGAGTGGAGTTAGTATGAACTGGAGAGGTCAGGAGCTCTACAAGGACAAAATATATCTGGGCACAGGGGTCTTTTATGAGACTGTATCTCCAACCAAGTACCCTGTGTGGATATCACTTAGAACCCCTGCTTGGATGTAGCCCAGAGTAGCTCAGTATCCAAGTGGGTACCCTAGTAAAGGAAACAGGGACAATTTCTGTCATGAAATCATTTGCTGGCTCTTTGACCTCTACTACCCCCCCTCTCCAAGGGAGGAGCAGCTTTGCTAGGCCACAGAGGAGGACTTTGCAGCCAGTCATGAAGAGACCTGATAAGCTAGAGTCAGATGGAAGGGGAGGAGAACCTCCCCTATCAGTGGTCTTGGAAAGGAGCAGGGAGGAGATGAAGGAGAGAGGGTGGGATTGGGAGGGAATGAGGAAGTGGGCTACAGATGGGGTACAAAGTTAATAAACTATAACTAATACTAAAAAATAAAAATTTAAATAAAAAAGAGTAAGAGACTTTCTAAGGCTTTTATAGCAGGTGCTACTCTACAATTTTAAAGATGCATGACAAATGGAAATGTCTCACTTATCAATAAAAGATTTTTTTAGGCAACTAAAGCACCTTTTACAAAGTATAATAATAGAGGAGTACAGAAGGCAACTCCAGAGGCATTAGGCACTAAGAAACATAAGCCACCAAGAGAAAAAGTGAGATCAAATTTCAAGAGCTTTCCATACTCTCAGAGCTGGAATGATGGTCAGGCATGCCACGAGTGAACACAGAAGGCCATTTTTGTTCATTTGCAGCCAGTCCTGTAGATACCTGATAAAACAGGGTCAGATGTAAGGGGAGAGGAACCTCCCCAATCAGTGGACTTGGAAAGGGGCAAGGAGGAGATGAAGGAGGGAGGGTGGGATTGGGAGGGAATGAGGGAGTGAGATACAGCTGGGATACAGAGTTAATAAAAATGTAACTAATAATAAAAAGTGAATAAATATAAAAAAGAAATCAGAAAAATAAATAAGTCTATAAACAATAAAAATTGTAGACCTTTTCTTTTAATAACTAAGAAGACATATAAGCTTTTATTTGAATATAGCTTATATTACAGTTGGAGCTGGGAAAAAATAGGGAACATTTCTAGCTACAATGTAAATAATATGGAAAAGTGCTTGGTCAAACAGAAAGCAATACTAAGCCCTCAAACCCCCTCAAAATTCCCTCTCAGGAGGTTTAGTTCATTCTCTTCCTGTATCACCTGTTTTTATAGCCTGAATTTTTCCTGTGATGAAGCATTATTTATGTGTTACAGAAGAACCACTGCAATGCAAACAAATCTACAAATAAGCCAAAATACATGTTTTTCTTACATCAATTTCTATGTTGTTATTGAGAGAGGACAAAAGCTTGAGTTTTACACTTAGTGTGGAAATCAGACAATGGCCTAACATATACAGGACAGTGCCCAATTTGTGGAACTTAAGTGGTCATATCAGGTTGTCACAACAAAACACAAGTGCAGTGTCATAAACTACAAAAAAAGTTATTTGACTGGGTTTGGAGCTGTACGTCTGAAGTAAAGAGTGATAGGTGATTGGTGAACAGGGCTCTTCTCCTGACTTGTAGGTAGACCAATTTTGGTTTGTTCTTGCATGATGGATCTATCACTCTTCATTTTCGTAAGAGCCAGAAAGAGTTAAATGAAATGGTCTGCCCTTTTGACTGTATTTGACCCTTCCTACCTCATTAGTTTGTGGATAAGGAAACTAGAGACTTCAAAAGCACTATAGGCTATTTCTGTTGCCCTTCGTTGCCTCCCAGAAGATGCAAGTACTTGCATATTGCAGAAGATACTATCTACTTTAAAAAAAAAATCAAAATATTTAGTTGGATCTGACTTTAATGCCTCCTCTGGTATCTTTCATGGTACCAGAAAATGATGTCTGGCCTCCAAAGAGGGGAAACAATCAATAATCTTATCCAGTTGTGACAGCTATAAATAACATCAACATGGCAAGATATAGATAAAGAGAGAAAGAGAGAGAGAGGCAACACTAATGGATTCACCAGAGTTAATTTATACATTATACAAATGTATATACATATATATATGTATTGTGTGTATGTGTATATATATATATGTAACAGTAATAACTAAAGAAAAATAATTTGAATTTAAGAAGCAGTAAGGGGCAGTAACACTGGAAGGTTTAAAGAAAAATGCACACGAGCAGTTGGACAGAGAAAGGGGGAAAATGATGTTTTAGATTTTAATTTGAATATAAATATTAAGAAAAAGCACCCATTAAGGGTCTGCAGAGGTGGCTCCCTGATTAGAGGCATTCACTGCTCATGTGGAGGAGCAGAGGCCAGTTCCCACATTCCGGCTGGAGGCTTACAACAGCCTGTCCCTTCACTTGCATGGGACCTGACCCTCTCTTCCGGGCCAGGAGGCCTTTTCACATGCACATACCATACAAACACACACACATCCATGTAAATAAAAAAATAAAATAATCATTTTAAAGATTGCTCATCAGTAGAGCTCTAGTAAATACTCAGTAAGTGGAGAGTATATGGTATACAGAAGGTTATTTTTTTCTGAAGTTATACTTGTACAATGGCTTGATTAAACTCCTCACTCTCTGACTCTGAGTTTATTTGTGAGGAAACAAAGAAATGTTCTATTTTGTGCTTTTAACTCTGTGAACTCTGCTTGACATGGGAAAGTGCAGCTTCCTTAAGACTGGATGGAGCCGCTTTTGACACTACTTGACATTACACCTGTAAATGCTCTTCAGTTTCAAGCTTTTACTCAGAGACTATTACTACCCAATCAAAGATATCTGAGAGTTTGGTGTAATAACAGTTTTACTTCCTCTTTATAATTGAAGCTACATACTCCACAAACTCAGTTTCTCAGTTTTCTGTTTTGGGTGTTTGGGAATTTTTGAATTGTATATATATATATAATCTTTCATCTCTTTTAGAGGTGTTTTAATTATTGAGTACAATTTTCTTCCTCAGTTCAATATATGATAATAATATGGAAGATGAGAGGTGGGTTTGCAGAGATAAAATACACTAGACACCTCTAAAATAATAAACTGAATATAAATTCTGCATAAAACATAATTATAGACACACTGAAATTTATGAAATATTTAATGGGTAAAATTTACAAGATAAATGAATGAAAAATAAATCAATAGCATATGTTCAAATTAAAACAAATTAAAACAAAACCACGTGAGAAACAGAGACAGAGAGATAAATAGAAATCAGGGTGGGAAGTAAGGAAGAGGACAATATACAGAAAAATGGGCCATGGAGTATAGTCTAAAATTATTTCAAGTGATATAAGATAGGAATGCTCAGATTTCAGAATCTCTGAAAACTCAAACAGAATGAAATAAAATAAATTAAGACCCACACTTGGATGCAGAGTCAATTGATGACAAAGGAAGACAAGATAAACAAAATGAAAGCATGCCCTTAATTTTCTAAGCAATAGATCTGAGCGAGCCAACTTCTCAGTAGCAGTAGGTAGAATTCAGAAATTGTGGAACACCACTGAAATGAGAGGAAGTACTAAATAGAACAAATATATTCTCCATAAATAAGATGAAATAAAGATAACTTCATGTAAGAATTTGTTGTTCTTGAAATTTTCTCTAGAGGTATATTTTAAGATGTTCATGTAACAGCCATGAGACTTTTACACAATACCAGTGACAGCAGAAACAGCACCAAGTGCAAAGTCAGACAGTGCATTTGAAACTGTGTGTCTGAATTCATATAAAATATAAATGGGGGTTATTCCTGGGGGAAAAGGGATTGGAGATTGGGAAAGCATGGTGTGGGAGTTCCTCTGGGTAATCTGTTTATGGTCTGAGTACTGTGGCTTGCATGCGATCACTTTATGAACAGACAGCAAGCAGCAGAGTTATATAAAATCATTCACATCAGATAACAGAAAAGTACCAGGGAAACATATAAGGACTGAGTCACAGTAAGTGCTATTTAATCACAGATAGAAACAAGCATGCTCTAGAGTAAAATGTTTAGTTCATTTAAATCTTACTGGAAATATGTATTTCATAGCTATTGATTTTTCTATTTATTCTTTTACATTTCTTCTTTAAAACAATTTTGCTTTATTTTACAAACGAGTTTAGAATCAATCTAATATATCCAATTCATTACACAAGTCAAAATACGTTCAGTATTTAGTAGCTAAATTTCTTATTATTTTGAATTCATTATTTGTTTGTGAAAATTATATGTAATGTAATTGAAAATCAAAAAAACCTATCAATGTTTAACAATATGTTAGATGTTAAATATATTTTTGATGCTTTACTAACTGCAAAAATATTAATTAATGTCACCTTGAAAACAATATTTAAATATATGGAAAGTAAGCTTATTAGCCTTTGTTATCTTGTTTTAGATATGTAAACAGATGTTTAACAAAAACAAAATATCTTCCTCAATGAAGATACCTGATAAAACAGGATCAGATGAATGGGGGGAGGTCCCCCCTATCAGTGGACTTAGAAAGGGGCACAGTGGTGATGAGGGAGGGAGGGAGGGACTGAGAGGGAACGAGGGTTCGGGGCACGGCTGGGATACAGAATTAATAAAATGTAACTGATAAAAATAAAAATTAAAAAAAAATAAATGGGGTATTAGGTAGACACTTGATTGCCTTAGTAAACAGACTTTATTAATTTAAGATTGTCCAAGTTTTCAGTTATAATAAGGCTATTGAAATGTACTTAGGACACTCTTCATATATTCTACTATAGACAACCCCCCAAATAGAGATAGTTTCTATATATCTGTATCTGATTTTTTTTGTGTGTGTGTGTGATAGCGATTGACCACAGCTCATGTGAATAAAAGCAAGCATTATAACTGAGATGCATCTCAATCCTTGGTTTTTAAAGACAGAGTGTCATTGTGAATCACAGGCTGGTCTTGAACTCTAATTCTGTTCTCTTTGCCTCTCAACTGTTGAAATTACAGGTTTCTGCTAGCACTTGAGGCTGATATTTTGTTGAAATTAACAGTGTTTTACAAGTTGGGCAGTCTTAATTATAAACATGTAAATGAAGGAATGAATGATTAACAATGATATAGCTCACAGAATATGGTGAATATTTTTATTCTTGTAAATTATTATATGTAATATATGAATTGATATAACAAAGGAAAAAAACTGTTTTAAATGGTTTTAACTGTTTTAGTCCTCTCCAGGGCTTTCTATCTCCCCCTTTTTTCATTAGATTCCCTGCACTCTTCCCAAAATTTGTATATGAGTCTCAGGATCTGCTTTGATACACTGCTGAGTAGAGCCTTTCCAAGTCCCTCTGTGGTAGGCTCCTGTCCTATTTTCTGTTTTCTACTTCTTCCAATGTCCATCCCATTTGTCTTTCTGAGGGAAGACAGTAGCTCCACAAGGAGAAAACAGAACCAAAAAATCTGGGCACAGGGGTTTTTCCGAGACTGATACTCCAACCAAGGACCATGCATGGAGATAACCTAGAACCCCTGCTCAGATAGATGTAGCCCATGGCAGGTCAGTACCCAAGTGGGTACCCTAGTAAGGGGAACGGGGGCTGTCTCTGACATGAACTCAGTGGCTAGCTCTTTGACCACCTCCCCCTGTTGTTACCTGGCAACAGAGGAAGATAATGCAGCCAGTCCTAATGATAACTGATAAGCTAAGGTCAGATGGAAGGGACCTCCCCTAGCAGTGGACTTGGAGAGGGGCATAAGAAGAGATGATGGAGGGAGGGTGAGATTGGGAGGGATTGAGGCAGGATGCTATAGCTGGGATACAAAACAAATAAACTGTAATTAATATAAAAAAATAAGTAAAAAATTACCATGAAAAAATGTTTTAGTTTGAAATTATTATGATATGATTACATGCCTTTTACTTAACATAAATTGAAATAAACTGAAATGAATTTCATTGTTTCTTGCTAATCCTGAAAAGAGAACAGGCACACAGTGGACAGGTAATCCTTCAGACTGCAGGTACAAAAACTCAGATGGTTCACTTCGGGATTTCCTATTGTATGTTTCTTCTTGATCTTTTACATAAATCATGTTTGACTTATGACTAGGATGCCTTACTAAGCTTTTCTCCTGGAATGTATTTTTAAGTGTGATCTGTGCATCACTACATATGTGAATAATGAAACTACATCAAGAGACATGTAATGAAATGTAAGTGGCTTTGTTGTCATCTTCTGTCATAATGTTACAAATCTCTGCTGTCTTGTAGGTATTTCTCAGGGAGCGTCATGCCTTCTCAGTGGTGTCTCTTGTACTAATCATCACGCCCCGGCAGGCCCATCACTGCCTTCGTTGGCCTTGTGTTCTTGTTAAAGCAGGAGCTTTAACCCTGGGATTCCCTGTCCCTAAGCTGCCCTGTGTTCCACTACAAGTGACACAAATGCTCTCATCTTCTCTAATGGTTTCACATTTGCAATGCTTGTCTTTTGTTGTTTTGAAGAGGTGACAGATGTTCTTTCTGTCTGCAGCCTTTGTGTCCACAGGCTCTCTCCGGATAACGCCAGTCAGAGAGTCCAGCAAAGGAAGGTTCAGAGCATAAGACTAACTCTCAAACTGCTCACCTCCAAAAGTAAACTTCCTTTGGTGCTCCTTAAACAAGACGGGTCTCCCTGACTGGACTCTTAGCCAAGGCTGCTCAAGGAAGCTCTGATCAGTGCAGCGTTCACCACGGCACCCTGACAAAGGTGAAGCTTGAGTGGGAGGCTCCGTATTGACATTAGGACTGCCATGGAAAGGAAAATGTGTGCGGAGGGATTATGAAGCTGCTTAAGAACACTTCACAAGCACTTTTATGTGTTGTGATGGGAACTTATTATGTTTCCCTGAAATTAAGGTTTTAACTGAAACCGAAGAAGCCTCTGGGCCTCATCTCCATTTCCATAATAGGCTGACTTACTTAATCTACTCTTTTATTGAGTTCTTTAAATAAGAAGCTGCTTTTGTTTCCCTTGGATGCAATAAAACTCCAAAAATAAGCTCAGGATCAGTATTATTTTAGACGTCTCTTTCTTTTCTTTTTTTTTTTTTTTCCCTACTCCTTTGTTTTCAGTATGATACGCTGGATAAATAATCTGTATTTCAAAGAAAAAGAAAAATACTTCTTGATTGTGTTTTTATGACAGTTTTCTCAAACAATTCCAAACAATTTCACAAAAGCATTGGCAATATCAAACTGTTTCCATACATGATATTTGTGCATTATTCTACAGTACAACATGTGCACATTCAAATTAATTTTAAACCATAAGGGTTATGTAGGTGTGTTTGTATGTGGAGAGGAACTGGGAAATGTTTTCACAAATTTTGCTATAGGAAACACAGTAGAGGGCCGGAGAGATAGCTCAGAGGTTAAGAACACTGGTTGTTCTTCCAAAGGTTTTGAGTACAATTCCCAGCAACCACTTGGTGGCTCACAACCATTTATAGTGAGATCTGGTGCCCTCTTCTGGCGTGTATGACAGAACAATGTATAAATAATAAATAAATTTTAACAACAACAACAAAAAAAACCAAAGAAAACACAATAGGTACCCAATATTTTTCTCTTTCATTGTATTAAACCCATTTTATGTTTACTACAGTGTATTTATAAATCTGGTTAAAATTTGCATAAAATTGCAAATTTGTGAATGTATTGAATATATTTTTACATATTATGATAAAAACTGTATAATTATACTCTGAAATCAGTGTTACACTTGAGACAGTAGCCCCTCAGATTTCCTGCTTCCATCCTGAGCTGTTCTAATTGACTTTCTTATTCTTTTCCTTTAATGAAAACATCATTTTCTTTACACTGTTAGTAAATGCACTCTGTGAAGCTAAGTTGAAAGACAGAATTATGTTTTCTCTTCCTTTCCTCTTTCATTTTTTTATCAATTAATTCAATTTACATTTTGGTCATAGGTCCCTCCCTCTTTTTCTCCCACTCCTACCCTCCCTCCTGTATCCCCTCTCCTTATTCTTCAGAATAGGGAAGCTCCCCTAGCCCGACATCCCAACTGATCTATTCCCATGATGCCTGAGTACATCTTCTTCCCCTGTGGCCTTGTAGAAAAGTCCCATCAGGGAGAAATGATCAAAAAGCAGGCAACAAAGTCTATGTCAGAGATATCCCCCAGTCCCTTAACTGCTTCCTTCATTTTTGATATGCTACATTAACTGAGAGACCAAAAGATTAAAAATGGCTATTTTAATGTTTAAGGCCTAAGCTAACTAGGTGGAGACATTTCCAGTAATGCCCTGACTTCTTTTCCTGCCCACTAGAGATAAAGTTGCTAGGAAACTGGCCCATCTCCCTAGGGATGGACACCAGATCATTAATGTTTTGGGGACCTTTCTATAGCCAGTCAATTTAAAATGCAACATCCCTTTTGCCTTTCGCCCAATAGATGCTTGCCAGGCAGGAATCACCCCTGCTTTGGGCATGCTGGGAGGGACCAGAATCTTTAAATCACCCAACTAACCTGAGCACGAGGCTCTTGGCTCTCACTGCTTTGGTGGTGGGGGATGTGAGCCCAAGCTGCAGCTTGTAACTTGTAATAAAAACAAACAAACAAACGCCACATATTTACAACAGAGTCTATTTATTCCTGGTGTTTTGGGGTTTGCCAACTGGGCACAACATTAACAAGAAGCCAACATTTCAAAGAGAAGTTCATGTTTTCCCAATTGTGTTCCTTGACATCTTTACTAAGATTCAAGTCATGCTTACAGACTGACACCAGCTATTTAAATTTGAAAAAAGTTAATAATCTAACAGTTTTGTATTATATTTGGAATTCAATTTTATTTTAATTATTCTTTGAGCAAGCAAAGATATAAATTATTTCAATGTGGAAAGGATGCTACCTCTGGTTACTGGATACTGGATACTGCCTGGTTACAAACACAGGAAATATTACTTTATTTTTTTTTTCTTTTCTAAATGATCTGGTGACCTACTTTGTACATGGAATTTTGGAAGGAAAGAAAGATAAGAAATGGAAAATGACTAAAGCCTGTTCTATATATGTCTAAAATACAGTTTCAAAACAAGAAAAGGTGAATATAATAAGTCCTAATTCAAGAAAATCTAGGTGCAAAAAAAAAGAGGTGCAGAAATAAAGAAAGTACCTTAAGTTTCAGAAGACATGGAAAGACCAACTGTTGAGAGGCCTCAGGGTTTGCTCACGAAAAAGCAGTCTAGAGACTGTGGAGAGAACATTGTTGAAAGAAGTAGAAATGGAAAATGTCAAAATGCTCTATTAAAGTAACACAATGAAAACCAGTGGAAAGGAAAGTGAAGAAAAAATTATAACTTTAATACTGAGAGTGAGAGTGCAGGGAATCTTATGAAAGAAGGAGGGGGAGATAGAACGACCTGGAGGGGACAGGAGCTCCACAAGGAGAGTAACAAAACCAAGGAATCTGGGCCCAGGGGTCTTTCTGAGACTGATACTCCAACCAAGAACCATGCATGGAGATAACCTAGAACCCCTGCGCAGATGTAGCCCATGACAGCTCAGTATCCAAGTGGGTACCCTGGTAAGGGAAAAAGGGATTGTCTCCGTCACACACTCAGTGGCTGGCTCTTTGATCACCTCTACCTGAGAAGGGAGCAGCCTTACCAGGCCACAGAGGAAGACAATGTAGCCACTCCTGATGAGACCTGATAGGCTAGGGTGAGAGGGAAGGGGAGGAGGAACACCCCCATCAGTGGACTTGAAGAGGGGAATGGGAGGAGATGAGGAAGAGATACTGGGATTGGGAGGGATTGAGGGAGAGGACTACAGCTGGAATACAAAGTGAATAAAGTGTAATTAATATAAAAATTGAATAAATTATAATAAATGATAAAAAAATACTGAAAGTAAGGAATCTGCTGCACTAGACAAAAGTTTTAGTTTGTAATTTTTGTTTTTCCCTCACCCTATCTCTGTTTCTTTCTCCCCTTCTTCTGAAACATTGCTAACTATCAGGAATTAAAGAAAAAAACCTAATCATTCATAAAGAATGAACCCTTTGTCAGAAGTCAGATATATAACCAGACGATATTAATAGCCATTCTTAGCAATATGCTATCTAGAGAGATTTCAGTATTTACTTAGAAAAACAACACATTGGACAGATGGTGATGTGTTGATGGTGTGTAGATGATACAGTACAGGAAAGGCACTAGAAAACAGCCCAGCAACAAAGGACAAGGTATGAATACAGCAAAGGCATACCCGTGAGATGAGGGTGGGACAAGATCCGTAGACTAAACAGTAAAAAGGACACTGTTCTAATGTATTTGGCCCTGTCTGTTTTTGGCAGACTCCAATCGGGTGATGCATTCAAAATCATTTTTGTATTTTAAAAATGTCTCACACATCAAACATTGTTGGAATGGGTCACAGCATGAAGGAGAAGTTCTTTTAACAGGTTTTTTAATGTTCCAGCATTAGGTAAGTTTAATGGATAGAGAGTGTTTAGTATTTTCAACCTGCTGAACATAAGAGTTTGGAGTATTGCATGGAAATTTTTTAAATTAAAATTTTTATGAAAAGTTTACAACCCAGAGTTTTGCCTACTGACAAGTGCACACAATACATGCTAACACAATCACACTCATGCACACAGAACACAATACACACATACATGCATTTGTGCACACACATGAACACCTATCACTTCCATCCATGTACATACACATATTCACATTGAAATGATAAACAGAATTATTTTATAATGTTGCAAAATCATCAGTATCTCTGCTCATGGAATAAAACTTCTGCTGAAATACAGGGCTTTCTTCTCTATATTTGAAATTAATCCTTATACGTAATCTTCCCAAGTGGATTCTTGTATGCAAGTAGGTAGATAATGGTGTCATTTTACAGCTGAGAGATGTGTAGGAAGAAGGGTTATATGTGGAGACACAGATACCAACCTTGAAGTAACTATGGGATGTTTCAGGAAGTAATTGTAATTGTAAGGAATAGCAGCCTATTAGAAAGGTGGATTTCATACACAAACTCAGAGTCCAAAGCTGGTGAGCAATGACTTATCACTGAGACTGTAAATGGGGGGCTCTGAGGCAGTTGTAGAAGCTGAGGCCACAGCTGCTGTAAGCAGAAGTTATGAGAGCAGGCTGCATCACCACTAAGAGCCATCAGATGGATACTGGACCTAAGGAACAGGGAACACAGCACAGCATCCAAGAGGGAAGAAAACAGCATTGCCTCCTAAAATAATTTTTAGAATTCTGAGATGTCGATAATACACTTACTTAAAAAAATCTTTACTATAGAAATGCCTGAGTGGATAAACAAATTTGCCACTAAACCTGAAGGCCTGAGTTTAATACCCAGGACTGAAACAACTTTTTAAATTGTCATGTGAACTCCTCAGAAGAACTGAGGAACACAGATCTACACATGCAAACTCTTTCTCTAAATGAAATTAATAAATAAAATATTGTAGAAATTCTAGCAATATCTTTTTTTTAAATAAAATCTTTACTGTAACTGTTTTTTTATTGTCCTTAAAAGGAAAACTAAGTGCTTAAGGCAACTTACTTTTTCTACCTACATATTTTCAACTTACATACTTTTCATACATACATACATACTTTTTAAACTTACATATTCTCCTCAATTGCAATCTTTGTAGTTAAAGCTTAGAATCAGTGTGACATTTTGAGAGTAAACTGAGATCGGGTGCATGAATATCCAACCCAGTTTGACGACTCTTTGTAAGACAGAGTCATTTATTGTAATCTTACCTCCACTATTTTCAGAATGTCAGGGAAAACTTGTGTGAGTTCAGCTCTCAGAAGACTCTATTGACAAAATAACTCCTGGAAAGAAATAATACTGGGCAACACCAATTTGCATTACAATTATTAGGAATCTACTTGTAATGGGATTTACACACAGTCACATGACACATTTTAAGAGAAGTGACACAAGATTAAGAGAAAACGGATGGCAATGAGGGAAGTATCTGTTTTGCAGATTCAACAGTATGTCTTCTATAGTTTTAATAATATTGGAGTATTATATATTACAAGTATTAATACTATCCAATACTATACATTTCTAAAAATGTCACCTGTAGTGAGGCTTGGCATTTTTGTCTTGCTTGAATATAAATAATCATAGAAATGTAACATTCTCATCATCAAACTTAAATAGAAAATTGTTAATACTGCTTATCTTCCACCTTTACCTATTTATAACTGACTGTGGTATAAAACCATAGCAGAAAATGCCACAATAAACTCGTTTAACCTCTGCTCAAAACTGATTTTATGTCTTTTGGCAGACATAGAAGAAGACACATACATGATGATTGCATTTTTGGCTTTTTGTAGCCTCTCCATATGTCTTTATTAATTACTACCCAAAAGTTACAAGTATTTCTTCTCTGCTCTGCTCAGCACTTATTATCTCTTGTTTTCCTCATGAAAGATATTTTCATAGTTTTGAACCAAGCTGTGAGAAAAGACTGTTCTGCAACACTTGAAACAAGAATTCTGGGTACATATACATATTTAAAATAAATGTGCACAAAGTGAGGTATTATTCTTTATAAAAGAATGCAGGAAGCTCAGTCTCCATGTGGGTACCCTAGTAAGGGCAACAGAAGGAGTCACTGATATGAACTTGGTTGCCTGTTCTTTGATCACCTCCCCTTGGCTAGGTAGCCTTCCTAGGCCACAGAGAAAGAGGATCCAGACAGTCCTGATGAGCCCTGATAAGCTAGTGTCAGATAGTAGGGGAGGAGGACCTCCTCTATCAGTGGCCTTGGAGAGGGGCATAGGAGAGAAGAGGGAGAGAGGGTGGGTCTGGGAGGAGATGAGGGATGGGACTACAGCAGGGATATAAAGTGAATGAGTTGTAATAAATAATAATAATAAAGAAAAATAAATAAAAAGAATGTCATCCTTCTATATATTTGTTAATTTTCTATTTGCTGTCATCAACAGTGACACAAAGTGTGTTAAAGGAATAAGGATTTATTGGGCCTTGTGCTTAGTGGACATAGGACCATCATAACAATGAAGCCATCGGGATAATGCAAATGTTCACCTCAATTTTTCTTTTTTCTCTTTTTATTCTTCGTAGGACCCAGCCTGTAGTATTACCATAGCCAGGAGGTCCTACTACCCATAAAAATGCCGGGAAGCAGAAATTGGTATATGATATAGTTATATTAAAGCTTGGGTTTGAGAAAACGAAGAAGGGTCTACTGTGAAAAGAAAAGTCTATACTTTATTTTCCTCACATAATTCTCTCTGGCAATGTCATCACGAGTTGTGTCTCATAACTCTAAATCTTGTCAAGTTGGCAATGACAATTAACCATCTATAGATAACCATCTATAGATTAACCATCTATAGATTCATTCAACATGGTTAAATTTAGAAGATGTGGTGTTAAGTGCCCTAAAGTTGACACAAAATGAAAATAAATTTTGAGGTCCAGATAAAAGACACAAAAGTGCAGTTATGAGGGCTACACAAATCTTGAGGACTAATACACACTGTGAGAACTACTCTTACTAGCATATTGAACATAGGTGAATAAAGTTTACTTATTCATACCAGACACACACATGCAAGAATAACTTAACTATATAATATTATCAAAATATTTATTGCTTGACTATACTAAACATTTGCTTAATATGTATTGAGATATCATATTGTGTGTGACTACAATAATGTAATTTTTTTAAAAAACTACAGGAGATAAAACATGCCAAATTTTGTAGGAATAATGGTTTGTAAAATTTTACAGAGCTACTCAGCTTTTTTTACACAGTAAGTGACTTTGTTTTGCCTTTTGTCACTTAAACATCAATGACTAAGCAAAAGCCTTTCAATTTCTTAGTGTCAATCCCCCATACTCCCTGGGCTCCAAATGGCCAATTAGTGCCAAAGCTGTGAAGACACTTCAGTTATCTTGGTTCAGATCTTCAGCTAACCTTTCACTTAGGACTGTTAACAGCCTGATAATTAGATTTCTTTCTAAACTAAGATTTTAAGATAAACCCTGCCATTTTGCAAGAGTAGCATTCAATTACTGTAGTTTAAATATAACTAAACTTTATTTTTTTTTCACTCAGTTTTTCTTTGGTATATTATTCTTTGTAATATCAAATACTTTTTCAAACAAAAATACATGTTAAAAGCTACTAAAATATGCTTTTAATAAAGTTATCTATGCATTTTGCATGTTAATTCTGATTCAATTCTTGATGTACCTAAATACGATTGATATATTTACGTTACCACCATATGTAATCTCCATCTCCTTTGGAAAGATTTTGCCTGAGATGCTCTGTTTAATTTTCTTGTAGTTTTATTTTTCCCTCACTATTTGTGTCCAGCCACATGAAGGGCATCTCTAAGATGTGTCTTCAGTATTATGAACTCTCAGAATATGTGTAGACTAATCAAGTTGATACTTGTGAACTAGAAAATTCACTTCTATATTCTAAACATTCTCTTACATCTTTCTTTAAGTTATTTTATATATTTACAATGATATAATTAATGGGTTTATTAAGTACCCTTGCTCTAAGATTTGTTCACAAACTTGGTAGCCTTTTCCTTTTTAAAGTCTGGAACCAGTCACAGGGTTCATCTGAATAGTTAGAAAGACTCTTATTCACAGCCAATAATAGAATTCATAAATAAAACCATGAATCATTTTCTTAAACCCTAGGGATCAGAAAGATAAGACAGAGAGTAAAATAAGTGAGTGACTGGAAGATGAGATGATAGTGGAGCAATATTAATATTCTCTCTGGGAATGGAAAGAGATTTCCAAAAATTTATGTGACAGTACTCTTTCCATTTATGCTCACTTCCAGTCATCACCATAGTAACTGTCAACTGTTATTGCAGAAGAGAGTATGACGTGGAACATGAAGATGGGACTATAATGAGGTTAGAGCCTTTGGTGTTCACTTTGGAGCCATCTTCGTCTAACTAGTTCCATCTCGCTCACATGAAGAGGGAATTTTAACCTAGGACATTTTGTTCTCAAATATTCCTATGATTGAGGTAGACTAGAAATTAAACTAGGTCACACAGGCACTGCTCAGCATATAAATTATGCTCCTTTATATATTTAGTCCTCATGCTTGATGGGTACAAAAGGGTGAAGGTCTGCCTCTTTCATTTCAAAATTTAAGTGTTGTTTTGGAGTCATTTGATGAATAAATGACAACTAAACTTAAACAGGTTTGGTTATTTTGTAGTGATTGGCTTAGCTGTTTACCCTCGAATAATTACCATGTGTAACTTTCTAGTCCCCAGCTTTCACTTAGGAATGAGGCCAGATAATTTCACAGTGGTACTGATGAGGAAACTCTCAATTTAAAAAGTCATATTAAGAGTGAGACAAAGGGGGGCAAAGGTTAATTCAAGGTAGTTACCCACCCCATCAAGTTATGTTAGGATCGTGTTTTCCTGACTTGGAGGCAAGATTTAAGTAGAAAGCAAGACACAAGTGCATGTGTAGGTGCTGACATTGCATACACTGTGCACACAGTCATATATTAAAAAAAATAGACAAAAAGCTGGCAACTTACTGACACACATTATTTGGCTTTTCTAAAAGTTAGACTTAAAAAAATTTTCTTTTATTTTTTGAGATTATAATTACCTCATTTTCTCCTACCCATTCCTCCTTCCACACCTTCCCATGTGCCCTTCCTTGATTTCTCTCAAATTCATGGGGATAGTAAATTCTATCTACTGGTCAGCCTGCCCAGCTGAAGTCTCAGATCTGTAAGATTTGTCAGAGAAGGTTGTTAAGCCCATCCTTTTATCAGCCTATTCCTGGATCCTAATAGTTTTCATCTGGAGTTTCTCAGCCTAACTGAGGCTGCTAGGTCATTAACCATTCAGTGGGAGTCTGGAGAGATGGCTCAATGGTTAAGAACACATACTGTTCTTGGGGAGGACTCAGTTGTTTCCCAGGAGTACAGAGCAGAAGAGAACCCAGGACAAAGCTGGAAACAGAAAAAGTGTTGAAAAACATCAACTGTGTGAATCATTATATTGAGCAGAGTGGCTACAACACAGCCGAGAGCCGCTGAGTCTTCCAGAATCCGTTGATTTCCTCCGGCAAATGCCAATTACAAAAAAACTTAAAGACAGGGATGACCAGGAGTCTGAGAACAAGGTGTTTGTTGGTTCTCAATTAAACTGGTGTTACCACACATTCTCTCACTCCTTAAGGAGATGTTTCTTGATATCATTTTAAATAAACTTCAATATGAAATTAGGGGATCTCCTTACAGAAATGTGGTGAGTACAAAAATATTTTAAAGGGTTCTGATGTGGGTTGAAAGGCACAGAACTATGTGTGTGCTTCTTTTATGTTTTCTATTAGAAAATGTAAATATTAAAATAAAAGTGAATATATATGTTTACTTGAATTAGTTATTCTCATATCTGTTTTTTCTTTTTTTTTTAAGAGATGAGAGAGCAACTGTGGGGTGGGGAAGCCCAAAGCCACTGAACTGAGACAGCTTTGATGGCTTTTAAGTGTCCAGCATCCTCATGCACTTAAGAAGAGTTCATTGTCCTCAAAGACATCTCAATATTCTGATATCAGCACCAAAGATTAGTATATGAATTTTCTAGTTTGAGACATGATGAAGCATTGTGACCATGAATATTCCCTAAGGCATCAAGGCAATAAAGAAAGGCAATTTAGTAAAGCATGATTGAGTGCAGTGGAGAATTGCACAAAAAGAACAGATAATCAAGACATTCACAGAGGCGCACAAGTCTCAGGAGACTATGTACTCATCACCAGTATTTTCTTCAAAACAGTTGTCACCTTTTTTAAAATTAATTTTGTATTAATTACATTTCATTCACTTTGTAACCCAGCTGTATCCCCCTCCCTTGACCCCTCCCAATCCTACCCTCCCTTCCTCATTTCCTCCACCGTTTATTTATTTATTGATTGATTTATTTATTCTTATTATCATCTCTCTGAGGAACTGGTTTGACAATCTGAGGCTTAATCCCAGGTTCCCTGGGGATTTAGACTTTACAATATGAGCACTTTCCCTGGGAGGCCATAGAAGAATAAGGAAGTATTTTCATTTATATTTGCTAAAATTAAATCTCAGTGTAGGATTGTTGATGCCTACAGGTTATGTTTATGTAGCCAGATGTGACTGGACTCTGTTTGTGGTCTCACCGGCTGATATCAAGATGTTCTGGTTAAGAATCTAGCTCATTTTGAGTTCTTTGGAAATTCCACTTCCACATGGTTATAAGACTGCTTTTACTCAGCCATCCATTGCTATCAATGTCCAAGGGCTATTTAATTTTGTTGTATAAAAAGAGGAGGAGTGGGAAGGAGAAAAAAAAAGAGGAGGCAGAGAGAATGGAAAACATTTTTAGGGAAATAAATGTTCAACTCCGTGACTTTTAATAGGTAATAACTAATGTTTACATTTGAAACAAATATGTGGATAGTGAAAAAGTGACCAAAATTTACACCAATGATTTACCAATTAATAATTATGAAGCAAGGAGCTGGTGAAAGGTGAGGCGTATAGCCATAGTACCAAGAGCCAGAATTACATCAGTCGTTTCCCAGATAGTACCAAAAATAAAAAAAAATAAAATAAAGAATTAGACAAAGCACAAAGGCTAGAGTGCACATGCAAATGAATGCCAAGTGGTTTGGTCAGAAGGAAAAGAGAAGAAGAAGAAGAAGAAGAAGAAGAAGAAGAAGAAGAAGAAGACGACACTGCAAATGACATCATGAAGTCAATATAAATTTATTTCCAGAAATTAATTAATAAGCTGAATATATCAAAGATGATAGGATCTGGTAAAAACATTTCTTTTGTTTTGTTTATTGTTTCAGTATTTCTTATTGTATTTTTGTTTGGCTTGATTTTAATGATTTTATTCATTCATTCATTCATTTACTGAGAAAAAAACATGTAACTGGATGAACAGGAAAGTTTGCGAGATCAAGAAGAAGCTGGGGAAAGGGAACGAGTATGATAAAACATTGTATAAAATTACTTTTAAATAAAAAAATTAAACATGAAAATTATAGGAAAATAAGGAGGATGAGGAGCATATAATAGTATTTGATAATGTTTTGATGGCTAGCTTCTTATTTTTTTTAATAGGAAAATGAGGGAAGCTTATAGGGAAACCAAGGAAAAGCAGAGTACTCTAATTCTATGAAGGATAAGCTATCCCAAGGCTGGTTTCCCACATGAAAGAACTGTGGATCTCTTTCTTGTTTCAGAACTCCTTCAACCTCATTGAAATACAGAGTTCTGGGTCATACCTATGAAGCTGGAGGTTCTGGGACTGTAGGGGATGAACTGGCTTTTAGCAATAATCTTTTAGTATATTTTTATAGACACTAGCTTCAAGAAGCAGTCCTTGAAGTAAGCCTGTTAGAGGGTAGACTTTGTAGCTCCTTGAAAGACTGTGTGATAAGAAGCGA
The DNA here is from genome assembly GCA_010120015.1 of Rhombomys opimus. NCBI lineage: Eukaryota > Metazoa > Chordata > Mammalia > Rodentia > Muridae > Rhombomys > Rhombomys opimus. Next base: position 181,342 of record REGO01000046.1, on the reverse strand, counting down.
GTTGTTAATTCAACCAAGGAACAACCCCAGGGACATATTTGAAGTTATTTTAAATACTGCAGTGTAAGGAGTTTGATGTGAGCTTCAGATAGGCTCATGGGCTTAATTTATTTTGGACACTATCAAGAGAAAATAAAAAAAAATCACTAATTGGAAAACTTGTGGTATTTCTTTGATTCTGAGTAAAGTGATGACATGATTTTACACAAGAAGAGAAAAACTGACTGAAGGAATTCTTGCGGTCTCCTTAACTACTACTGTAATAAACTAATTACACTCACAAAGGAATGTCACGCAGGACTCTGAGGAGTAAAAATGATTATCTGTCTTCAGAGCAGCCAACCAAGGGAAAAAGCAGGGCTACCATTGATAGCCACAGCCTACCAGTCACTTCCTCCAGCATCTGCAGAAATCTGGCTCTCTTGAATTCTCCATCTACCCTCCTTACTCCTTAGAGCATTATCCCCAATCCCTACCCCTGCTTCTTCCTGTTAAATTCCAATAAACTCATTGTCTGATTCCTAAGTCCTGGTGATTTTTTCAAAAGCAGAATACAAAATAATTGAGAACTTGGAGAAGAATAACCTGATTGAGCAACTGTTCTTTCCAGATTAAACTGGGTGAAAAAGTAGCCAGGATTACTTTTGAATTGAGATATATGATTTCCCAATAAAGAAAACCTATTACTCAAGGCAACAACATAAATGACTCCACTTGCAGATGAGTAGAGTATTTTAAAGAGTGTGTCTCTGAAGAGTATCAGCAAATAGCCAATGAATACAAAAAGTTACACATAATTAGTCAAGGAAATGAAATGCAAACCATCCTGAGATGACACTTCCTGGAAACTTCAGTGTCAGCAAGAGAAGTTGAAAAAAGAAGTTGGTGAAGGTGTGTAAAACTCTCATATACTGACAAAGAGGGTAAGAGCACATGGCCCTTTTCAAAACCCCTGAGCAGCGTTTAAGAGAATTAAACATGGAGTTATCACATGAACTAACAGTTTCTCTCCTACGTGTAGATTCATGAATGAGGAAAACATACTTATAAAAAAGTGTACACAGATGTTTATAGCAGTAGTTGTCACAATTGTAAAAAGTGCAAAACAAATAAATTGCAATTGTTATTAAATAAAAATTTCAAAAAAGGCAGGATGCTCATGTGAAGGAATATTACTCAGCCTTACGAAAGAATGAAATGGCAAAGGATTCCAAAACACAAATGAACATTTTTGTTAAATGAAAGAAGCATGTACTAAAGACTATCATCCATTTTTATTAAATTTCCATGCAGAAAATCTGAGGGAGATAGAAAAATTATGTGTTGTTTCCTGTTGGTGGGAAGGGAATGAAAAATATTAAATAATGGGAATAGTGTTTCCTTTTGAAATGATACAAGTTACTGAAGATGAATTAAAATTATTTTTATTTCTGTCCTACTTTCTGTTTTATTAACTTCTGAAGCACCATTTTGACACATTAAAATTTTATGTTGATAATGGTTTATTTAAATATTAGTCATTCTGTTTTTGCATATAACTGTCTCCTTTCTGCCTTAGTCTGTTTTCTGTTGTTATAATATACAAGACAGACTGAACAATTTATTTAATATTTTTCTTTTGGCTGCCAAGGCAGGTACATCTGATACTAAAAGTCACATTTAGTGATTTGTTCTTGTTAATGTTGTATTATGACAGAGCAAAGAACATGACAAAACAGAACATGGCATAAATTCATTTTATAATGTGGAAACTGCATGGCATAAACACCTTCCACTCAGCCCTACCTTTTAAGACTAGTACATTGATAACTAGTTCTCAACATGAAGTTTGGAAGGCACATCCACTCTGTACCTCACACTTCTGTTCCATTTTAAGCAGGTACACAGCTTTCCCCCTTCTTAGCCAAAGAGTGCTTACTGTTAGAGAAGGAAGTATAGAACAACACATTCTTCTGCGATCTTTTTACATATGAATCCCCAGAGCCAAGTCTTGAATTCAAGCACTTGTCATATTAACAAGTTAGAAAGAAGTCACTCAGGCTTTCCAGGAAGAAGAATGCTGCCCACCTAGTGGGTCCTCAGATTTCATGACAATTTGAGATTGCTCAGGGAATGAGTGATTTAGCAAGAAGGAATGGATTTATGGCAAAGCTAAGGAAGCTTATCTCTAAGATATATTTTTCAGTTTCAGTCCCTGAGTATCAAACAGAAGAATCAAACTTTAGGAACCATGTACAATATATTCTTTGGAAACTGACAGACAACTAACATGAACTAAAATCGGAAGTTTCTCTTTGTGGGTTTGTGTTGTTCTGTATGTAGTTATAAAACATTTGATGAAGAAGCAAGGAGAACTTCCTGTTAGATTTAAAACACATTTTCTGGGAGTTTTGCATGAAAGTTCAGTATAAAAATTAGCTTGCTTTAAAGGTTTATAAAATATAACAATATTGACATTACCAATAATATACAAGTTCCCAAAATTGCCTTCTAGAGTCTCCAATAGCTATTTCTCAAAAAATATGATAAAGTTTTGCTCTCAAAATTTCAGGTTATAAAAGAGTACATAAAAATATTTATGATGCTTCATAATAAATATTACAAGAGCCTGAAATAACACATAGTAATTAGGCAGGGCTCCATCATCCAAAAGGACTCACAGGAACTAAAAGATGATGATTACAGATGAAAGACTCCTTGAAAATAAAAGATACAATATAGTTACAGCATTAAAGTGGCTTATAAATAACTTCTAAGGATGCCTCACAACAGGGAATGCAGAGAAACTAGTGTCAGCTCAAATTGCAGGCCTGGATGAAATGTTCTCTATCAAATCTGGGCAGCTCAAAATCATGTGAAAATGATTTTTATCTCTTGATGCTAATGTAAATAACTTCTTGCAATGTGTACTATCAGGCTCTTTTAGAGCTGCATAACCAGTAGAATTAATGTGTAATTACCTAATTTGTTTATATTTTGGTATATATGAATTATACATATATATGACTTATTGCATTAGCTTTTGCGATGATGTATGTTTAAATCTAACAACAGCTGTCTTTACATTGAGAAAAATAAGAGCCTCATGCCTGCTCAGCTCAAGAGACTGGTTGCCTCAGCAGCCCTAACTTTGCACTGAAGAGTTGAGAATTCCTATGGATCCACTGATGTTCATCCATGCTGAAATCCCAAAGACATTGAGTTCTGGTATCAGGGAAGGGATATAGCAGCTGCAATAGAAAGAGCAGTGAAGGCAGCAATAAGGTAAATAAAATGACTGGTGAAAAGCAGAAGCAATGAGCCAAAATGCCAAGCCTTCTCTTCAGACCCCTTTTATTTGTCTGCTAGCAGAATATACCCCCATATTTAGAGTGGGTTTCCCATTCCAAATAATGTGCTCAAGAAAATCTCTCATAGGTATGTTCAATGGCTTCTTACTTGTTTCTATTATCCAATCACATTAACAATCCAAGTTAGCCATAACATCTTACAAGGGCCCTAAAGACAGTGGCCTTCACTGAAAGTAGGAACTTCACCTATTGCATGGTTATCATAAGCAGTGCTGGGCAGCTCATGGAGACTGAGAACTGATAGACTAAGATCAGAAAGAAGGAGAGGAGAACCTCCCCTATCAGTGGACTTGGGGAGGGGCATGCATGCAGAAAGGGGAGGGAGGGTGGGATCGGGAGGGGAGGAGGAAGGGGCTTATGGGGGGATACAAAATGAATAAAGTGTAATTAATAAAAAAATTAAAAAAAAAGAAACTACATTTAAACCAATCGGCTACATCATTACAGGCAACGTTGCTAATATCACACTACAGGTCTTCATTGAGGGTCTATGCTTTGCAACTATCTTAAAAAACAAAACAAAACAAAACAAAACAAAACAAAAACCCAAAAACTTGTACCACCATAATCCCCATTGCTTCCAGAGGGCATGTTGATGCTGGTTGTCTGTGTTGAGGCCATGTTGATACCCATGGTCTGATGCAGTAGGTAATGTTGATGTTGTTGGTTCATGTTACCTCCAAAGGCCAGGGAGAAGTTCATGGCCTTTCCTCCTCCTGAGGCCAGGCTGATGGCCATGGTCCATGCTGCCACTGAGGACCATGTTGGTCTCTATGGTCCAGCTTCAGCAAGGGGCCATGTGAATGTCCATGGCAGATATTACCACCGAAGGTCAATTCTGTGCTCTGAGTTGCTGCTTGAAAGCATGCTGATGTCTGTGTGAAAACTGTGGAGAAGCAAGCCCATGATGTGAGACTGCTGCTGACTATAAAGAGCAAGGAAACTTGTTTTGCAGACTCAGAGAATAAACATATGAGACTTCAGTGAGAACCTTCATTCACCCACCCCGCAGAAAGAAACAGTCTAGACAAGAAGCCATTGACAACACCTCTTAAAAAATTTAATAGGGATGCTGAAGTATAGCTCTTTACAATTGATGGCTTTTGGAGGAAGTAGGGTTGGGGAAGAATTCAGTTTTCTTTAAGGACTTGTCCACTAGGAGTTTTACTATGCTCCAATCAGTATATGGGCAACCAAGTCTGACTTGGTATTTTTCTTCCTTTTTTGTTTCTTTCTACTTTAGGTTAGTGGACCTGGGCTGAGTGGAAAGTGAATGTGATTGAGGTGCATTATGTGAATTTTTAAAATAGTCAATAAAACTATTATGTTAAAAGAAAGAGAAAGAGGAACAAGAGAAAGGAGGGAAAGAAGAAAGGAAGGAAGGAAGAAAGGAAGGAAGGAAGGAAGGAAGGAAGGAAGGAAGGAAGGAAGGAAGGAAGGAAGGAAGGAAAAGAAAGAAAGCTCCTACCAATTCCTAGCCTGCTGGACTTAAACCTTCCAGCACAGGGTCATAGAGTAACACTGTGGAATCATCCTTAGAGGAAAGACTTATACAATCAGTTCTTGAGGTAGATAAAGCTTGTGCACTGAGAAGTAAAATTGACCAATTTAGTCAACCAAGAAGGCTAGCCCCAGTGAGGCTGTAGCTCATTAACAGGTTGACACTGTAGCTCATTAATTAGGTTATGCTTGAGGCCAATTTTGGTTGACACAGCTCCTTTCCCAATCGTATGATCAGGTAACATCCTCAGCTCTGCATGGAACTTTTTATTACTCTACTCTATAAATATGTTTTTTAAACCAACACTGTGACTAACACTGCAGTTCTATACTCTGTGTAAGGAATAGTCTAGAACTTTTAGGTCTTTGTGTCCAGAACCCAAAGAGTGCTTTGAACTTTGTTCTAGGTCATCTTTCTTTATTCTCTTTCAACTTTTCCCGTTAATATTCCAAGAAGTTTCTACCTCTGCACACCTTGAAGGCTTCTCTTTTTTCCTCAAGGCAACACAATTTTCTGCTCTGTCTTATGCTTATTGCAGCATATTCCCTACTTGGTTTTAATATATGGTAATTTATATACCAGATATGATGGTTTTCATTTTCATAATGCATAAAATTCAAGGATACAAAATTAATTTAGATCATGCATCTCCAATTTCTGTACCTAATGGAAAACTTAATATCTTGAATTTCCAATAAACTTTGTGTCATTTGGTAATTTTTCAGTTTCTTCTGGCTTTTGATTTAGTTACTTCAAGGTCTGCAGACTGGAGAGAGAGGCACAGGAAATAGGAGCACTGCATCCTCTTGCTCTCTACTGAGATACAATTATTTGTATTTCAGAGCAAGTTTTGAAGGCAGGCAAGTCACACTGTAAAGCTAACCACTTCAGATCAGAAGTGATTTCTTTAATCCGGCCAATAAATCTGACCTTCTGCCTT